>BQNB010011148.1:1182-35945 GCA_026074375.1 Tanacetum coccineum
GCGTCATCCTCATCCTCTTCTTCTGCTTCCGAATCGACATCAGCCTCAACCTGAAACAAATTGGAACCATTCCTAAACAGTGGAAAAAAGAAGTACCATTCTAGTCCACATCCCTAGTGGTGGTGTACAGTGGCGGAACCAGGAAATTGTAGTGTGGGGGGCAAAAAAAAAATTTTCACGATAGCAACAAAATACGGCGAAAAAATAAGATAAAAGTGGGGATCGAAATGAAAAATCGAGTATTGTCACTTAGAAAATGAAGGATTTTAAGGTTTTAAAGTGTTAAATGTTAGACTTTAGTCTATGAGTGGGGGGCAATTTGATTTTGTGACGGGGTGCAACGTCAATAAAATTAATTTTTTACACTAAAAACTTATGGAGGGCACCGCCCCCATACTTTCTACATGGTTCCGCCCCTGGTGGTGTAACCATTCCTAAACCTACAAAAAAACGAAACACATGAGAATCCAAAATAAAATCACAAAAATCATAACTTTAACAAATGTCATTACCAGTTGCATCCCGTAGAACTATTTTGAAAGTTAAAAATCATCAATGTGCTCACCGACAGTTGAAAACAAATCGGTTATAAATTTCATGTCATTTTGAGGGAGGTCGGATTATTTTGCTGCCATGTTTGTTCTTAACATATTTCTTGTAAACCCTAATTAGAGAATTAAAGGTTTGGGTGTAAAGGTACGGTGTGATTTTTTCTTTTGGTTTTGGGATTGTGATGTGATGACTAATAATGATATTAGAGAGGATTGTGAGAAAACACGTGTAGAATTTACATACAATGAATGAAGAGGATCTGATGACACGTATGGGGCACATAGATCAATTATCTAATAATCTGGGGCGGGTTATGAACTGGGGCGGAGTACGAAAGACGTGAAAGAGATACAGAAAACAGGTCGAATTAAAAGATCCGATGTATGTTTATAAAAAAAGGACGGGTCAGTTGGGCCGGGCCGGGTTAGGTCGGGTCGAAAGCAGGTTGGGCCAGCGAAACAGGCCGGTGATCCTGCTGTTTGTATAGTTTTTATAATTAGTTATAAGGTTGAACAAGCAAGATTACCCGCGCGTTGTTGCGGGCGTTAATTTTTCGCGTGTTGTTGTGGGGCATTAAATTTTTTTTTCGGCTTCATTTTTTCGGTCTCATGTTTAATAGTTTGTTTTGTTCTTATATTAAATGACAATCGCGTGTTTTTTTTTTGCCCAGGCCGATAGAAAGCCGTAAATAGTTAAAAATGAGAGTACGTCCCGTAATTTTTTTTTTTTAATTTTTGGCCAAAGAAGGAGAGCGGGATTATAAAGTTTTTTTTTTTGGGCCGATGAACAGTAACCGAGCCTAGGGGGTAGTTAAAAATGAGAGTACGTCCCGTAAATTTTTTCTTTCTTATTTTTGGCCAAAGAAGGGGAGAAGGATTATAAAGTTTTTTTTTTTGGGCCGATAAACAGTAACCGAGCCTAGTGGGCCGGGTACTGTTCATTTTACTGTAGCACCTAGTCCAAAACGACGTAGTATCACTTTTGAAAAAAAATTTCTTTCTTATTTTTGGCCAAAGAAGGGGAGCGGGATTATAAAGTTTTTTTTTTGGCCGATGAACAGTAACCGAGCCCAGTTTTAGTTTGTTTTTTTATATAGGCAAATATGTTGGGCCTAATGTTGCGGGTATTTTTTTATCTGAGTAAATCAGTACTTTTGTAAAAATTTTCTTATTTTGTGTTGAGCAAATTTTTTTTCATATTATTTTGTGCGGGTTTATTTTTTCGGTCTCATGTTTAATAGTTTGTTTTGTTCTTATATTAAATGACAATCGCGCGTTTTTTTTTTTGCCCAGGCCGATAGAAAGTCGTAAATAGTTAAAAATGAGAGTACGTCTCGTAAATTTTTTTTTCTTATTTTTAGCCAAAGAAGGAGAGCGGGATTATAAAGTTTTTTTTTTTTTTTTTTTTTTGCCGATGAACAGTACCCGGGCCCAATGGGCTGGGTAGTGTTCATTTTACTGTAGCATATGGCCAAAAACGACGTAGTATAACTTGTCAAATGTGTATTACCATAATTTGAGCTTTACCATTCCTTTTCCCAAGCCCAGCCCACGCAAAAGTATACAACTTTACGTCTTTACTTTTTATCATCAATTTTCCATTTTACTAGTTTTGTCAAGTTATAAATGAAAGCAAAATAATATCTTACAATTTTTTACATTGTGTTGTTAAAAATAGAAGTGTTGATCATTAATGCAATAAAAGAGAGATCCCAATGATGGGGAGAAATTGTTAGGAATGAAAAAAGTGACGATCATTTTAGATCTCAAGTCTTGTATTAATTAGATAAAAATTAAATGTGTAATAGATAGGTTAAGGGTTCGTGACTAAAATGTAGTCACGAGACCCGGCTAAAGCTTAACCATGAGCTAAGAGCTCACATTCTAAGGGGTATAAATACCATTAACCTCGTGAGATGAAGTAATTAATGAAAACAAGTCTCATTTCTCTCATCCCCCTTCCTCATTCTCTCCCCCCTCATTCTCCCTGCCTACTATCTTTCTCTATTCTTCTCTCTTTAGATCTAACACATACACACCTAAACACACATTGTATTGCCTAAAGCGATCTCTATTAACACGTGTTTGTAGTACTTATTGTGTCTTTATGAGATAAACGTGAAAATTAATCTATAGTTTTTCCTTTAACATGTTTTTAAGATTCTTTTTTATAAGATTACTAAATGTGAAACTGTGAGCTTTTTGTTCAGTTGTTCATTTAACCCCAAAGTTATAAATGAGCATCTTGTCGTTGATTAGTATTTTTGTATGAGTTGATCACTCTAACATTAATATGATTATTACAAAATATTTGATGAGCTATACTTTTGATCTTACATGATTAACACCAAAACTCGACGTAATAAAAATAGTTAAATTTGAATAACCAATACAATCATAGATAAACCAAATCAACTGTTGTAACTCGGATTAAAAATAAACAAAACAATTGTGCATAATTGTATCCAGAAAATCCGGCTCGAAAATCCGATTTGTTATAAAAACCTCTACTAAAAGAATGCATACCCTAATCTGAAATCCGGTATCTGCCACTAAGTTTAACTATCGAGAAATCAAATCAGAACCTCCGGCAATCTGGCTGACTGTCTCGCTTAAACGGTTGTTAACTTTATTTAAACAATCAAAGGTATACCTAAAAAACACATACAAAATCAAAGCAACCGAGGTTTACCATGAACTATACAACGTCATCTCGATACGTGATACTTGGCTAGTTATAGTAAGAAGGAAAAGAAAAAAGCAATTCTAAGAGCATTCGGTACCATAACACCATTAACACCGACACATCAGCGTCACATCAGCTTTAACACCTTAACACCAACACACCAAAATACCACTGTAATCATAACACCATTAACACCACTTTTTGAGACCCATCTTTTTTATTCTTTTCCATTTATTAAAACAAATTATATACAAAATAATATTTTTATAAAAAAAATTATAAAACTAAAACATTTTTTAATTGCAACAAAAACACAAGGATTAAAATCACAAGGACTAAAACCACAGGGACCAAAATGTAAAAATCCCCTTCTTCTTCCTCCTAGGTACCTGCACAAAAACACACACTAAAACACACACTAAACACACACACACTAGCCATTAAATCGTAAAAAAAGAAAAAAAAAGGATAGTGGTGGCGTGCCACCGTTAGTTTGCCAACGCGAGACCCAACGCCAACACCCGGTATGGTAACGCCAACCACGCCGGTGCCACGTAGGCTCAACGTCGGGTTGGGCGTTACCATACCCAGCCCTCTAACCCCTTAGTAAGGGTTGGAGTAAATATTTGAATTCGACATTCGGCATTAAAGTAACACACATATTTTATTGAGATGTGAAGGCTTATATCCCACATCGGTAGAATGAGTAAAGTGGATTAGGGTCTCACACTTATAAATACCCCCTCACTGTAATTGTAAACTTGTATCTCTTGTATGTGTGTGTACCACAATAATAAAATCTCTCTAGTTTGACCTCGTGGACTGCTACGACTACCTAAGTCGTAGATACCATGTTATATCTCGTGTTATTTACTTTTCGCAAGCATTGTTTGTATTCTTTGGTTGTTGAAGTGGTGTGTGCAGGTGCGATATACCCTAACAAAGTGGTATCAAGAGCCAGGCTACGATAAACAATGGCAGAAGACTGTAAGATAAAGATCGACAAGTTTGATGGTCACTATTTCGGGTTCTGAAAGATGCAGATCGAAGACTATCTGTATCAGAAGAAGCTTCACGAGCCTTTGGCAGAAGCCAAACCTACAGGCATGAAGGCTGAGGACTAAGCCTTACTAGATAGGCAGGCTCTGGGTGCTGTTAGGCTATCATTGGCGAAGAACGTAGCCTATAATGTTGTCAATGAGAAGACTACATACAGCTTGTTAAAGGCTCTGTCTAATATGCACGAGAAACCTAGTGCGTCAAATAAGGTGTTTCTTATTCGACAGTTAGTTAATACGAAGATGAATGAATGAGCCTCTGTTGCAGATCATGTAAACGAGTTTAATTCAATCCTATCAAGGTTGATGTCGGTTGATATTAAATTTGATGATGAAGTACAAGCTCTTTTGTTACTTTCTTTGTTTCCCGATAGCTGGCCAGGCACTGTTACAGCAGTTAGTGGTTCAACCGGAAGTACCAAGCTTAAGTTTGATAATATTCATGATTTAATTCTTGGGGAAGATATCCGTAGGAAGACATCCAGAGAGTACTTGAACTCCTTGTTAAGTGCAGAACACAAAGGCAGGGGCAGAAAGCAAGACAAAGGGCAGAAGCATAACAGAAGTAGATCGAAATCAAAGAAGAGAGGCCAGTCCAAGAACAGGCAGGATATCACGTGTTGGAATTGCAACCAGAAGGACCACTTTCATAATTAGTGTTCCAAGCCTGTAACCTCCAGGGATAAGGAGGTTAACATGGAAGCTAGAGACTATGATGACGCATTAGTATGTTGCGTTGAGAATACGATTGATGATCGTATAATGGATTCCGGTGCATCATTCCATGCTACCTATTGCAAAGAAGAGTTAGAAAGGTTCAAGCTACGCTCCGGTAAAGTTAGTTTAGCAGATGACAAGACTAGACATTGCAGGCGTTAGGGATGTTTTCCTCAAAACTTCTTTTGGTACAAGTTGGACTTTGAAAGATGTTAGGTACATTCCAGGCCTAAAGAAGAGGTTAATTTCTGTTAGGTAGCTTAATGAGGAAGGGTACCACGTAGGCTTCGGAGACCAGCAGTGGAAGGTTACTAAAGGTAGTTTCGTGGTAGCTCGTCTGAACAAACGTGGAAGCCTATATATGGTTGAGGTACCCTCCGATAGGATTAACGCAGCTACTGATGGTAGGGGAAACGCAGCTTTGTGGCACCAGAGGCTTAGGCACATGAGTGCCAAGGGTATGAAGATTCTAGCTTCGAAGGGTAGGATTCCAGATTTACAAAAGGTTGTTGTAGGATTTTATGAGCCATGTGTATTGGGGAAACGGAAGAAGGTAAGCTTCGTAAAGTCTGGGAATATAAGAAAACTACAAAGGCTCGAGCTAGTTCATACAGATGTCTATGGCCCTACATCTGTTGCATCAATTGGCGGATCCCGCTACTTTGTTACCTTTATCGATGACAACAGCAGGAAGGTATGGGTTTATTTTCTTAAAAATAAATCTGAGGTATTCAACACTTTTAAGAAGTGGAAGGCTGCAGTGGATAATGAAATAAACCTTCGGGTGAAGTGTTTGAAATTCGATAATGGTGGAGAGTATAGTAGCCGAGAGTTCATTGAGTATTGTGCCGAGAACGGGATTAGGATGCTAAAAACAGTCCCGAAAATACCTCAACAGAATGGTGTTGCTGAAAGAATGAACCGAACATTGAATGAGAGAGCAAAGAGTATGAGGCTTCATGCAGGGATCCCAAAGATGTTTTGGGAAGATTCAATTACTACGGCCAGAGCCGGATTTGAGCATGTGCGGGGTGGTTAACCACACAGGGCCTCAAATTTTTTAGGGGCACCATGATTATAAAGATGTATGTACATTTCAGTTGACTTCGATCATAAATTTGACTCATTTATGTTTTGAAACGTGATATACTTTGATCCATACAGAAAGTAAGATGAAAAACTTTTAGTTTTAAGTGATTTTCATAAACAGGGGCTATGGTTATATGATACAAAGAAGAGGAACATAAGTTTAAAATTTTGCACTTTACACCCTTTATCTTATGCACTATTCTCTTACAACTATATTTTCCAAACTAGTGTAAAATAGTGTATATATATGACACTTTCAACCCTCAAGTTTGATGAAATTATTAAAAGTTAGTATGATTATCTTATTTATTATTAAAATTTGTTTAAAAAGTGGTCCAAATTTTTTAGCGTGACGAGTTTGGCGTCTGGTTTTCATTTTTGTAATGTTTCTAGAGACTTAATTAAAGTAGCATCTTGTTTTTTAAGTTTCTCGTGTTTAAGAAGTATACATTATAATGGTTGCACATGGCCTTTAAAAACAATGGGACGGCCCTGACTACGGCAACTTACTGAATTAATCGCGGACCCTCTGTACCTTTAGGGTTCTGAATTCCAGAAGAGGAATGGCAAGGGAAGGAAGTTAGTCTCACACACTTGAGGGTATTTGGGTGTGACTCCTACGTTAAGATGAAAGATGTTGCAAGAGATAAACTAGATGCAAAGTCTGTGAAGTGCACATTCATATGCTATGGCTCAGATGAGATGGGATATCGCTTTTGGGATTTAAAGAGTCATAAGGTCGTCCGAAGCAGAGATGTCACATTTAATGAGGACTCTCTATATGGAGCCAAGGCTGCAACAGATTTAAGTAACTTAACTAAGCCAAATCAGAAGGATCAAGTGGTGTTGGAAGACTCGCCAGAGAACCTTATAAATAAAAGCATAGTTACAGAGCATGGGTTGAGTTCAGAAATCACTTAGAGCCCAGTTGGGAGCTCAAATGCGAGTGAGGGGTCCGAAAACAGTGGGAGCTTCGAGGATAGTGGAAGACCAGACGAAGAAGACTCTGAAAACAGAGCATCCTCTAAGGAGGGAGGCTCCGAGACTCCACAGTTACGAAGATCCACCAGAGAGTCCAAGGCTCCGTTAAGGTACTCTCCATCAGCAAACTATTTGCTACTAACAGAGAATGGTGAACCAGAGTCTTATTCAAAAGCCTTGAGTAGCAAAGAATTCGTACAGTGGAAGAAGGCTATTAATTGTAACACCCCTAAAATCAGGTAGCAGCGGAATGGTAACAATGGGGTGCTACGTCAAAGTACAACAATCAAGATATAGGAAACGACCATAAATGGACGTTTAAGACAAGATTTCATTCGATGCCATAGCAAAATATGTGAGTTTATACATTAGGTCTCATATGTTTTAAAAGTCATAAACATTTCAAGTACATATTTAATTAAACAAAAGCTTCATAATACCAAAAGATGACTTAAGTTTTTAAAGATAATAGAAGTTGCATAGACTTTAGATAAAACATAGAATCCGTCTTCATTGATATCCGCCACGGCTCCCGTCTAATCTTCATACCTTAGGACCTGAAATTACATGCTAAAAGTCAATACAAAGGTTGAGTGAAATCATAGGTTTATCGGTAAAAAGGGTAGACCACAAGATTGAAGTAATAGTAGGCTCTGAAACACATTCAGTAGTCCAAAACGTTTATTATTGCACTAAGCTCATGACCCCGAAGCCTTAACTAGATTTGTGCCCCAATCAGAATATAGGATGCTTGCCAACAACCTAACACCTCTCAATGTTAAATGCACCTTGATCAAACTAGTGACCCAAGGAAAGGTGGGGATTGTCAGTCCCGATAGATCTATCTACAACACTCGCGCTTACTACAATAGCAATTAACGGTTCATGATAAATAGGGACTTCACGGCAATAAGGTAACTTAGCAATAATATTCAGGCAGTAATCTGGATAGCATACACTTTGTAAACACTTTGAAAACACTTAGAAAAACACTTGTGTCCAATAGTAAAACAAGCAATGTAATTCACCCCGTAGATTTTGTAAAACAATCACGTAGTAAAAAGGGGGCTATGAACTCACCTCGAGTGAATGGTAATCAACAAGTATTCACAATAGAAAAATGCGTCACGAAGGAATCCGAAGGCAACCTAATCCAATATAGGTCGTATAAGTACTAAACACTTTGATTATTTATAGGTCGTATAGCTCATCATACTATCGTTCGGGCTATCATAATTAAGAGGTCATGTAGTGACGTATGAGGAGCTAGGACACTTTAAATCGTAAATCCAACAACTCGTCGATACGCCACCCCGAAGAGGCCTCATTATGAAACTCCCTAGTAATATAGTACTTTGATTAACTAATACCACATATAATTCTATATAGCTACATCACCATCTAATCGTTTTAGTGAAATCATATTTATAAAGTAAAAACGTTTATAAGTATACTTTAGTAAAACTGGCGTAACTTTCTCGTTTTTAGTCCGTTTCTCGTTTTTAGTCCGTTTCTTTCGTTTCTTACGTCCACGCCTTCGTATTAAGACGAGTTATCAAAATATAACATTTTCAAAATTTGAGTTTTTCTGATGAATAGTGATTTTACTGTTCATAACAGCTATATATTTATTTTTATAGATTTAGTTATCGTAAATCTCGTAAATGTCGTAACTTATTCGTTTTAACTCCGTTTTTAGCGATTCTTTCGAGTACGTTCTCGTATTTAAAAGTTTTATCATATTAATGATGTTTTAAAAATATAAGTTTCTGTGGTGAATAGTAATTTTTATAAAAATAGTTTTATAAAAGTATATATTTAACGTAAACTTGAAATCGTCGTATCTCTTTCGTTATAAATCGGTTTTTCGAGTTTCTTATCATTTTGGAATCGTCATGAGACGTACTATTTTTATAAAACATAAAATCCATGCTTTGGATTTCGAACCAAAACAGCCCCTATATATCTTTTGGGGTTTATTTATATAACTTTGTTTTTATATACTTTTTAACTACAAGTTTATACATAAACTTTTTATACTTTAACAAACATGTTACCAAACTTATAATTCCTTTATTCCATGTATTATCACTACAAAACCATATGTAAAAAGTGTTCAAAATCATAACCACAAGTAGAAATATGTTTTACATGTTTAAAAGTATCCTAATGGTGATATTGCTAAATAGAACACATAAACACATAAAATGATAAATGTAAATACATAAAAGGTTTTTAGATAACCTTAATGAGATGTAGTGTGATGAACCAAGGTATCTAAACCTTGTTTAGATATAAAACCAAAGCTTGCAATTATGAAAACCCTAGATTAGGTTATAAACCCTAATCTTACTTTATTCTTGCTTAACCCTTGCAACCCTTAAAGCAAGCCTTCAAATCATCTTAGGTTATCTTAAATATCATGTTGGACAGGAGTGCAAAGAGGCTGTATAAAAATTTTGTATGGATTTGGTAGTAAAGAGTTGAGCCGTGGGTTATTGAAAGAAAAAGAGAGAAAGAGTTGATATTTCTTAAGTGATATGAGTTTGTGTTGTGTTATCTCTTTGCATGCAAGTAATATATAGATAAAAGGTGGTCAAAGAGTAGTTTTCAAAGTCCAAGAACTATCAAAGAGGGTGTGTTTGGTCGTTGGAACAAGAAGAGAAAAACAAGGAGGACTAGTGGTCAAACCACTAGTCATGAACTAGCCATTAAGGCTTGTGCTCCCTTGTTCCCTTAAGTGGGAGTCATCCCATGGAAATGAGGAAGAAATTGACTAGCTAATATATTTGTTACTTATAGAAAGTATTACTTGCATTGTTATATGTTGTAGTTTTATTTTACAAAGTATACTTTACAAAGTGTATGTATTGGTTTGTTTAATTCTTGGTAAATTTCGGCTCAAGTGATGTTTGTAGGTAAAGTTTTATAAAACTTTGAGTATTAGTAATAATCGTAGGTATTTGTTGAAGCGTATATTTATTTTGGTGGTTCCGGGAATGCCTAAACTTAATTTATCGCGAAACGTAACGTTTTACGTAACCGATAAAAATAAAACATCATAAGTAATAGTATTTACTTTAGTAATAATTATTATAATGTGGCTTGATGTAAACTTTAATTTGTTTGGTGTTGTTTACGCTAATTGTTGATTTTTAACTTACGTGATTATTTAACTTAACTATTAAAATTAAAGGTAAACGCGTACGAGAAAAAAAATAATTAGTAAAATAGATGACGTCGTAAATGACCTGAAAATACGGAATGTTACAGTCTCCTCTGGTTAGAAGAGCCTTGTCCTCAAGGCTCAACTTGCGGCACTTGAGGAAAGTACGGGTTCGAAGAAAAGATGCGGATATTTCATCCGGAATTGGTCTTCATGTTCCCAGGTATACTCAGCTCCTTGCCGAGAGTTCCAACGAACTTTGACTAATGGAATTCTTCTCCGCTTTAGCTTTTTCACATCTCGATCCACAATCTCAATAGGCTCTTCGACAAAACGCAGATTTTCATCAATCTTGATCTCATCCAACGGCACTTGAACATTTGGCTCAGCCAAGCATTTCTTGAGGTTCGACACATGAAACGTGTCGTGGACACAGCTTAGCTCCTGGGGTAACTTCAGCCGATAAGCCACCGGTCCAACACACTCTACGATCTCGAACGGTCCCACATATCGTGGTGCTAGCTTTCCCTTCTTGCCAAATCGTACCACTCCCTTCCATGGAGATACCTTAAGTAACACTCGGTCTCCAACTTGGAATTCAAGAGGTTTACGCCTCTTATCAGCATAGCTTTTCTGGTGACTCCTAGCCGTCTTCAATCTTTCCTTAATTTGAACAATCTTTTCAGTCGTTTCTTGCATAATTTCTGGTCCAATAAGCTGACTTTCTCCAACTTCAGTCCATATCACGGGGGATCTACATTTCCGCCCGTACAGAGCCTCGAATGGTGCACACTTAATGCTCGTGTGGTAACTGTTATTATAAGAAAACTCAATCAATGGAAGATGAGTATCCCAACTGCCACCAAAATCCATAACACAAGCTCGAAGCATATCCTCCAGCGTCTGAATAGTACGCTCACTCTGACCGTCGGTCTGAGGGTGGTAAGCCGTACTCATGTCTAGTCTCGTACCCAACGCTTTCTGAAAAGCTTGCCATAAGTGTGACCGTGGAATCGAGACCCTTCACGGTCTGAAATGACTGACAACCATGCACACCAAGTCTCGCTACAATTTCATTGGGTAATAAATCTTAGCTAAATTTCTCCCGTCTTGTAGTCTTCACGAATAGGTAAAAGTGAGCCGACTTGTCAAGTCTATCCACAACGACCCAAATTGTTTCATGCCCACTGCTACTATTTAGGCAACTTTGTAACAAAG
This sequence comes from Tanacetum coccineum, assembly GCA_026074375.1. Lineage (NCBI taxonomy): Eukaryota > Viridiplantae > Streptophyta > Magnoliopsida > Asterales > Asteraceae > Tanacetum > Tanacetum coccineum. The sequence goes on from BQNB010011148.1 coordinate 12,649, forward strand.
TCCATTAGTTATCTTTTCCATTTCCTTCACTCAGGAATTTCTGGTTCTGAAAAAATCCTGAGGGTTTTTTATGTTCTGGTCTTTAATCCTAGAACACAGAAGACATCTGCTAACGTACGCAGCAATGATCTCTCTTATTCCAGGGGCCACCAATACAAGTCTCACCAGATCATAGTACCATCTATCTGCACCTGAACTGTACCTGATTATCTATATGATTATGGAGCTTCATCCATGATCAATATTCCTTACACTACCAACTGATGGAATCCAGATAAGAATCAAAGACAAGTAAATTTCACCATCATACTCAGTTGCTCCTCTCTAGTGTCTTTCTAAATCCTCATTAGCCATTCAAATAGGGCACATTAAGAATCATTGGAACTTCGGCTTCTGCGCTTCCAAAATCTTATTCTTAAGTCCACAAATGAATAGTAAACTCATTAAGGGCACGTACTCCGTCTTGGCTTGAGTCTTATCTTTTTGCTCAAGCATTCTGCCACCCACGTCGCCTTGCCCGGAGGGTGAGGGGTGGTATTTGATCTCACACTTGTTATCAATGAGAATCTTCGAATCCACCACCTTTGGCGCATATTTAAATCTTTCAGGTCAAATATGTAACTAGGGAAACTCTTGTGTCCATAATGAGTAGATAACACATTTTCGACCCATAAAGAAATGTCTCCAGACATTTAAGAGCGAACACCACCGCAATCACCAATTCCAGTCATAAGGGGTGAAATAATTTTTCTCATGCTTCTTCACAGTCTTGAACGCAGTACGCTATCAACTTGCCCTACTGCATCAGCACGCACCAAAACCTTGTTTTGATGCATCCAATAGACCACAAAGTCATCGTCCATCTGGGAGTGCTAACACAAGGAGCAGTTTGCATAAGCTTTCTATCTCCTTTAGAAATTGGAAAGCTTCATCTTGCTTATTGCCCCACACGAAAGCCTATTTTCTTTTGAGTCAACAAGGGGTGAGGGGCTTTGGCGATCTTGAGAGAAAATCTCAATAAATCTCCTGGTAGTAAACCCGCCAATCACTAAAAATGAACGATTTCAGTTGACGATCAAGAGTCTTCAGTTCTTGACAGACTCAACCTTTACGAATGATCCACGTAAGGATACCGTCACGCTTGACCACATAATGACCTAGGAACTGAACTTCTTTCAACCAACAATTCACTACTTAGAAAATTTGGCGTATAACTTCTACCTTCTCCGAGTAATGTATAAATCGTCTTACAGGTGGACTTCATGTTCTTCTTCAGACTTTGAGTAAGATAATAAGTCGTCAATGAACACAATTATCGAATTTTGTCCAAATAAAAGGTTATCAGACGATATTCCATTAAGTCCATGAATATTGCGGGTAGCATTTCGTCAGCCCAAACGGCACACACTATGAACTCAAAGTGCCCATAACTTGTTCTAAAACCTCTGCCTTCGGTAAATCTTCTTCTCGAAACTCTTAACTGATGATATCCTTGAATGAAGATCGATCTTGGAGAAACACACGCACCATTGTATATTGTCAAACCAAGTCATCAATTCTGTGAGAGGGTAACGGTTTTCTTATAGTCAACTTGTTATAGTTTCGTCTGTAGTCAACACAAATACAAGGTACACATTCTCCCATTCGAACCATACTTTCTTCTTGACAAAGACATCGGGTGCTCCCCATGGTGAGTGACTTGGTCAAATAAAACCCTTCTCTTAAAGTTCTTTAAGCTGGTTCGACAATTCTAACATTTCTGAAGGGGCTAATCGGTATGGTAGATCCTACCAACTGGCGATGCACCTTATGAATCAGATCAATGCGAAATTCTATCTCTCCTCACAAGATGTAAACCTAACAGATCATCTATAAATACCTCAGGGAAGTCTCGACACACACGTATGTCATACAGCTTTTTTCTCATCAGCCTGAGACATGCAAGTGTAACGTAAGATCCTTTTTCCCGGCCTTCTCGCCATTGAAACTTCAGAATCTTGCCCATTCAAAAGAGGAATATATACGGACCATCATCTCATAACAACGAAGAGAGCTCGGTGGTTATGCAACCCATCTCATTCCAATGATAACACAAAAACATCCTAGCCGGGTTGGCAACAAGTCTAATATTTGAAACACGTGATTACACAAACTAAGGTGGCAACTACGTAAAATGGAATTAGGTGCTTAACACGTTTTATATCCAGCTAATAATAAGTCGATTCCAAACCTAGTATTTAAAGTGTTGGATGCTATATCATTAAAATGGAATGTCAGAATATTACCAAACTCTCTCACACCCGAAACAAATAGAAATAAAGCGTAGGGATCAATAAGAAGAAACGTACCCCGTGACCACATTCGGATTCTGCCTGTGGTATTTTCGAATCACCAATGTAAGCCTCTCCCCACACAGCTCCATCATTATCTGCGGTTCCTTGTTTTCAGACACCTTGTCCTTGAAATGTCCTTTCCTTTCTCACCATCACCACTAAACATTCACATTCTGCAAAAGTCAATTACCTGCCACCCTGAAGCCTAACTCTACAATCCTTCCCATGTGACCTATTTCTTTGACATCTCGGTACTTTAGATGACACGGTCCATATATGTAACATGTAAGTTGCACCATTGCATTTTGGTACAATTCCAGCAAAATCATTCTCTTGCTCATGCTGGGGCTGCAACATATGCCCTAACAGTTTCTGGTCTCCTGTTTTGTTGCTGGTGATGATTGTTGTTTTGGTTGCGGTTATTGTTGTTGATATGGTTATTGTTGTTGTTATGGTTGTATGTTTGTAGTATGGTATATTGTTGTTGTTTGTTTCTCTTGGTTGTCTATCCCATTATCCCTTTTAATTGCTTTCCCAATCTTGCAGCCCTAACCCTGAACTAATGCTCGACCCTTCACCCATGTGATCGCCTCATGCAAGGTCACGAAGGCTTTGAAGAAGTGATGTGTCCTTTGATCTTTCATGAAAACCCACGAAATTTACAGTTTCAATCTTTCTTACTTTTCATGGACACCAATTCATGACACATCAGAACTAGTTCGTGGAAACGATTACTTGTAAGCTTTCCGATACTTCAGTCTCCTTTCAGACAGACAGGTCCAAATTCATGGTTCCATCCTTGGATTTCAGTTGCTGGCAGGTATTCAGTTAGTACATCATACGCTTTATCACGTTGCCCTAAGGGATCTGATTTAGCATTAGCAAGTCCAAATTCTTAACATTTTCGTTCACCAGGTTAGAGCACGACTCCTACGAACGTGCACATAGCAAACATCACTTTGTCCTCTTAGGGCACATTTGCAAATTTCATTCAAACAACTTGCTCCACCTTTTCCAACCAACGATTCATTCTGACTGAGCAAAACCTCTCATTCCCCGCTTGAAAGATGAGACTTTCCATTCGATAAAATGATTTATACGAACATCCATGCATTTTGGTACAACACAGTTCCTCCAGTATTTTTTGCATCCGGATCCACCAGTAATTGTTTTGAGTCAGCTCTATCTTTCATATTTTTTCAATGGCTTTGGCCACACACTTCTTTTTATTATATTTTTTTCTTTTTTTTTGTATTGTTTTTTATTTTTTTCTCTTTTTTTTTTTTTTATATTTTTTTTATTTTTTTTTTTTTTTTTTTTTTATTTTTGTTTTTTTCTTTTTTTTTCTCTTTTTTTTTTTTTTTTCTTTTCTTTTTATTTTTTTTTTTTTTTTTTTTTGTTTTATTTTTTTTTTTTTTATTTGTTTTTTTTTTTGTTTGTTTATTTTTCCACTGTCACCTAATAGATTTCTTCTTAAATCTCCTGGCCGCATGATCGGGCAACACAAGTACATAATTCCGTTAAGAATTTGTAAAGGTATTTCAGATCATTGCACATGTAAATACAATGAAAAGAATGATTTAAATAATCATAAATTAATCAGGCTACTCGATATTATATAATTCTTGATCGAGTAGAAATAGATATTGATAATTGTCCAAAAGATAGACGTAAAAGATCGAATTAAACCAAGATTATATATCCTAAGAATATATATAATGCAATAAAGTACAATCGTAAAAGTAATAAGGATTAGGAATACGCTCGCGTTGGGATATCAGATAGCGATGATGATTCCTGTATTTAAAAATGAAAGGAAAAGAAAACCTTTAAACTTTGTGGTTTATAGACTAGTTTGAAAAATGACCTAGTTCCTATAACGCTTGGCTCTGGTACCAAAGCCTTAACACCCCCAAAATCAGGTAGCAGCGGAATGGTAACAATGGGGTGCTACGTCAAAGTACAATAATCAAGATATAGGAAACGACCATAAATGAACGTTTAAGACAAGATAATTCATTCCGATCTGCCAATAGCAAAATCTTCATAGTTTATACATATAGAGATCCCCCATATTTTTAAAAAGTCATCAAACATTTCAAGTACATAATAATTAGACAAACAGCTGTCATAAGGACCAAAAAGAGACTTAAGTTTTTTAAAGATAATCTCAAGTTTTTGCGTAGACCTATTAGATAAAACTCCAATTCCTGGACTTCATTGAATATACGCCACAGCTCCCGTCCTATCTTCATACCACTATGATAGACCTTAAATGACATGCTAAAAACAACACACAAGGTTTCTGTATGAAATCATTGTTTTATCGGATAAAAAAGGGAGGACCCGATAAGATCGAAGTATAGTATTGCTCTGAAACACATTCAAGTAGTCCAAAACGTTTATTATTGCACTAAGCTCATGACCGCCGAAGCCTTAACTAGATATCGTGCCCCACTCAAAATATTAGGATGCTTGCCAACAACCTAACACCTCTTAATGTTTAAAGCACCTTAATCAAACTAGTGACCCCCCAATAAAGGTGGGGTGATTGTTAGTCCATATTAGATCTATCCACAACACTCGCACTTACTACAATAGCAATTAACGGTTCATGATAAATAAGGACTTCACGGCAATAAGGTAACTTAGCAATAATATTCAGGCAGTAATCTGGATAGCATACACTTTGTAAACACTTTAAAAACACATAAAAAACACTTGTGCCAATATAACACCAGCAATGTAATTCACCCCGTAGATTTTGTAAAACAATCACGTAGTAAAAAGGGGGCTATGAACTCACCTCGAGTGAATGGTAATCAACAAGTATTCACAATAAAAAAATGCGTCACGAAGGAATCCGAAGGCAACCTAATCCAATATAGTCTCGTATAAGTACAAAAACTACTTTGATTATTTATAGTCATTATATATCACTCATCATACTAATTGTTCAGGCTATCATAATTTTAAAGGTCATGGTAGTGACGTAGGAGGAGCTTATGACACCTTTAAATCTGTAAACATCCTACAACTCGTTTGGATACGCAACCTCCGAAGAGGCCTCATTATGAAACTCCCTAGTAATATAGTACTTTGATCAACTAATACCACATATAATTCTATATAGCTACATCACCATCTAATCGTTTTAGTGAAATCATATTTATAAAGTAAAAACGTTTATAAGTATAACTTTCAGTAAAACTGGCGTAGACTTTCTCGTTTTAAGTCCGTTTCATACTGTCCACCTGCCTTCGATTAAAAACGAGTTATCAAAATATAACTTATTTCAAAAATCGAGTTTTCCCTGATGAAATAGTCTAGATTTTTAGAACTGTTCATAAATTGAACAGTTTATATATATTATTTTTTATAGATTTAGTTAACGCTTAAATCTCGTAAATGTTCAGAAACTTAATCTTTTAAAAGCCGTTTTTTCTAGCGATTCTATGAGCATGTCTTTTTTCGCATTAAAAGTTTTATCAATTTATGAGTTTTTAAAAGTATAAATTTCTTTGGTGAAGTTGTAACTTTTTTATAAAAATAGTTTTATAAAAGTATATTTATTAAACTTAAACTTTAAATCGTCGTATTTTTTTCTTTATAAATCTGTTTTTTTTTTTCGAGTTTCTTATCATTTTGGAATCGTCAGAGACGATCTATCTTATAAAATTATCAAAAAGGATAAAGGCCATATAAGAATACCAACGACAACTTTGCCTAATATGTTAGATATCTTAGAGAAAAGACTCTTCGTCACTCCCGAGTATTTTAACTGTTTATTAAAGCTCGTATTTAATAGATTAATAGTAAAGTTTCTTTTTCACGGTTATAAGACGGGTATAATAACCCGGTCATAATAGTAAGTACTATATATAGCCTCTTCCAACTTTGGAAGAGGCAAGCTAGTTATTATTTCATTTACAAAGAAACACATTTTCTCTCTCTAGAATATTCTCTCTAGTGGTTTTCCTCTCGCTATCAAACTAGCCAAATCCTCCATCCATCGAACCCCCCGTGTTATGATATAGGTATATCCCACAATTGGTATCAAGCGATCATAGGGATGATTAGATCGTGGTGTATGTAGCATTTCTGTTTGATTTAGATCGAAAAGTGGTACTTTGAAGGCACTACTCATATTTTGAAGATCTCTACGATTTTTTTTTTTTTTTTATTTTGTTGTTTGTAATGATAAAGTTGTGGGTGTTTCTAGTTTGTCTATCTACCTCACTGTGGTACTGCTCTGTGCAAAAGAAACTCAAGCAAAATCATTCAAACGTGATTGTATCGACTCGATTTTGTGCTGAAAAACGCTCATTGATCTTCATCGTGAGAGTTGCCAGAAATTTCTTTAATGCGGTTTGCTCACTCTAATATTTTCTTACGCTAGGTTACAAACCCTCACGACACACGCGGTCATCGCTTAGGTGGCGAGTTGCTCCAAGCGGCGAGTTGATTACTAAGCACGTAATTGCGCGGTAACCAGCTGGTTTCAAACAGGTGCGAGTCTCAAAGGCGCGAGTTGCGTTACTAAGCAGCGGTTGCTTACCAGCGGTTTGAATAGTGGAAAGTTGCTCAAGAGGCGAGTTGTTTACTAAGGCGACGGTTTGCTTACCAGCGGTTGAACAGCTATCCAGCGGAGCTCTTGAAAATTAATAACAAAATATCTTGAGGAAACTCTGGCGGTTTGAAAACTCAACGGCGGATTGATAATATATTCTTCGCTAGCGGGTCTCAGCTTGGCAAGCGAGTTGTGTTCGTGCCGAGTTGCCCTAAAATCCCACCTACGAGTTGCCTTATTCTTTGCAGTCGGTTTGGTAGCGCTTTGGCGGCGCGCTCAACAGCTCTGTTCTTCGAGCAAATTGAACTAGCCACAACTCGGGACTAAATATACACTCCAACACACAAATACGAATAAATTTCTAACCTCACCCACTTTTAAACTACCCTCACTAAATCATTGATCGTTCAAAACATATGCATATCATAAATAATACAAGATTCTTATTGGCTAGAAGACCTCCAGTAGTGCCAGGTTCTGATACACCTCCCACCAATCTGATTGATCAGAACTTTGACATCCTTCTGGAACACACGTACATACTCTGTATTGTCTCAGCAAAGGGATAATGGAGAAGAATATTATGAAAGGTCCATATTAAGAAAGTACCTCTTCAGCTCATGGGAACGGTCTCAATGTTATTACTGAGAACCGATGGTGCAGTTCAACATGGTCAGTACGTGCTAGAGTCCTTAACGACCTTTCGGCTGAAGAAAAGGAAAGGTATAAAGCTGACATTCGTGCAACCAATATCCTACTTCAGGGTATACCAAAGGACATCTACTCACTCATCAATCACTATACTGATGCTAAAGACATTTGGGAAAACGTGAAGATGATTTCTGGAAGGATTCTGAATTTTTGTTTTTTTTTTTTATTTTATAATAACAAAGGATGACAGGGAATCTCAGTTATACGATGAATTTGAACACTTCCGTCAAATCAAAGGAGAAACCATTCAAGGATACTATGTTAGGTTTACGAAGCTCATTAATGACATGAGAAACATCAAAATGACCATGTCCAGGATGCAGCTTAACTCTAAGTTTGTGAACAACATGTTGCCTGAGTGGAGTAGATTCATAACTGAAGTCAAACTTAACAGAGGTTTGAAAGAGTCAAACTGTGATCAGTTGTATGCCTATTAAACAACATGAGGTGTCATGCTAAATGGAGAACAGAATTATGATGGAAAGGTTCGGTCAACCAAATAATGATCCTTTGGCACTAGTGTCGGACACCTCAGTTCAACAGTATCCAACACAATCATCCAAGTCTCCTCAATCCTCAACAGAACCATATCCTTCTGACAACTTTCAAATGAACTCACAGGAGTTCTTTAACAGAAAACTTGATTGAAAGTTTATCCAACTCACTTGCCCTCCTCACTCAATCGTACAAATCACATCTTCCTCAAACAAACAATCAACTTAGAGCGTCGTCTAATGCAAGGAACAAAGCTATGGTTCAAGATGGGAAAGTTGTGGTTCAAGATGTCCGTGGAAGATACAATGCGAATAATCAAGGAAGACCATTTCAGAGAAACAATGCAAGAGGAAATGGTGTAGCTGGGAATGTAGGAGGTCAGAACAGAGGAGGCATGATTAATCCTGGTCAAGCGAAACCCATCAAGTGCTACAACTGTAACGGACTAGGGCACATAGCACGAGAATGTCCAAGGCCAAAGCGTCTTCAAGATTCAGACTACTTCAAGGACAAGATGCTACTAATGCAAGCCCAGGAGAGTGGTGTAGTTCTGGATGAAGAACAGTCGTTGTTTCTTGCAGGAGAACAGGTTACCAACGTTGATGATGATGTGGATGATTCACCCGAGAATGATTTGGCACTCAATGTGGACCACGTCTTTGAAGCTGATGAATGTGATGCATTCGACTCTGATGTTGACGAGGGTCCCATCACACAGACCATGTTCATGACAAATCTCATATCGGAAGATCTAATCTACGATGAAGCCGAGACATCATATGACTCAAATACTCCTTCTGAGGTACATGATCATGATACCTTTGTAAATCATTTAGAGGAGTATCATGAAGTACACGAGAAGCAAACCGATGAACAACACATGACTCCGATGCTGACTATACGAGTAATAGTAATATTGTTCCGTATGATCAGTATATGGAAGACAACGAAGATCATGTTGTTCAAAGAAATGTATCTTCTGTGCGAAATGATGCATTGATGTCAATTCTCGATGAAATGCATGAACAGGGTGTACAAAGTAGATTAGCAAATAAGCCAGACATGGTAGTTAATGACTCAGTGACCTCTGAACTTGCAAGATATAAGGAACTGGTCGGGGAGTATGAAAAACGGGCAAAATTTGAATTAACTGATAGAGAATGAAAAGTTGATGAACAAATAAGAATAATTATCTCAGACCGAAATAGAAAGGAAACGTCTTTAAAATCTGAACTTCATTCAGCACAAATACTCCTTAGCTCTACAGTTGACCATTATAAGTCAAAGACAGAAGAAGTAACACTCTTGAAAAAGGATTTTAAACAAAAGGAAGACAAATTCCTTGAAGAATTTTTGGACATAAAGAAGCTAAAAGATAAGATTGAAGATAGATTATACAAAGATCAGTCTGTTCAAACAGTTCACATGTTGTGTAAACCAAAATCATTTTATGATGAAAAGCACAAGGTAGCAATAGGCTACAAAAATCCCTTATGTCTCGCTCGTGCAAAGCAAGCTCAGTCTGCTCTGTATAATGGTCATGTACTTGTCAACCAATCATACACCCACTGTCATACATGACTCAGAGGGATTACGCTTGAGTTAGCTGAGATAACTAGGAATAGAATGCTGTTGAAAATGCAAAGCCCTCTATGTATGGAAAACAAAGTTAGGATTCCCCCCCCCCCCCCGATTACTCGAAAGAAAACTTTCTTGCAACCTTTGCTCCCCAAAGAAATTGACCCAGAAGGATATTTTGGTCCATAGATGACAACAACAGGAAAAAGGCTGAGACCTTAGCTCCAAAACCAATTTCAGCATTGACAGTGTATCCACCCAATACTCCTGTCAAGCTTGTCCCCAGAATTCTTCCAACTAAAAGTCAGGTGAAGATTAATCTTTATGTACTCACACAACTTTTTACGGAATTTGACAAAACTTGCAAAACTAGAATCACACCATCAGGTATTACAGAGGGGGAAAGAGGTTTTGAGCAAACAAAAAGATGTTACCTCACTGAAGTTATTCCATTTTTCAAAACTCTTAAAGAACACTTTGTTGGAGTTCAAACAGCCCTCTGTAAAGAAGTTAAAGAAATGAAAGAGATTTTTGATCAAATGAATAACGAAGTGGACAAGAATACTGTAGACAAGCAATGTGCTGAAATTGAAAAGAAAAACCTTCTCATTGAAAATGAGAATCTGATTGTTAATTGTTTGTCGACTCAACTGCTGTATGATGTGGAAAAATCATGTGTCTAGATCTGAAGGGCTGACATGTCTAAAGTTCATGATGAGATACCTAAATTTGCAATTAAAGTATCAACATCTTCAAGAAAGTTTTGATAATAAAAATTCACAAGCTTCACAGGAAGCTCCTGATTTTAACTCATTCTTTAAGATCAAGAATCTCGAACATCAGATTCAAGAAAAAGATAACGTGATTAGACACTTGAAAGATCGAGTCGCTAATGTGAATGACAGAAGTCGTGTGCCTTATAATGCTATAGATGTCACTGCTCTTATTGAACAAAATGATTGCGATAGAGTAGAACTAGAAAAGGTCAAACAACATTACAAGGAATTGTATGACTCAATTAAGATCACGCGTGCTCACACAAGTGAAAAGACATCTACCATGTTGAATGAGATTGAGAGTCTAAAAGCTCAATTGCGAAGCAAAGAGCCTTGTTTCACTAGTGACTATGTCAAACCAAAAGTTCTTGCTCCTGGCATGTATGCCATTGACGTTAAACCCATCCCTCATCCCCTTAAGAACAATAGGAGTGCTCATTTAAACTATATCAGCCATCTTAAGGAGAGTGTAGAAACGGTTAGGGAGATTGTAGAGGAAGCTAGAGTAGTTAAACCACTGGATAATTCACTTAACTATGCTTGCCAATACACTAAGTTATCTCAGGAATTGTTAGAATGTGTGATTGGCACTTGCCCAAAAAGTTTCAATGAAAGAGATAACAAGGCTCCCTCTACCCCTGTTACTAGGAAAAAGCAAGTTACGTTTAGTGATAAACCAGGAACTTCATCTAGCAACACACAGAAACACAAAGTGCACCAGAGAGTTCAACAGACTAATATCCCTGTGATTCCCTCTACAGGAGTAAACGATTCCACTGAAGCAAGCGGATCAAAGCCTAGAAGCAATACAAAGAAAAATAGGATCCTGCCTGCTAAGAAGGAGAATAAGAAGGAAGTAGAAGTACGCCTTAGGACAAATAAGTCAGTTTGGACAAAAGTGAATCGGGTTGATTCTAGCATTAGCTCTAAGCGTGTTGTAATTAATTCGAATTCTGAATCTGTGTGCAAAACTTGTAACAAATGTGTAAACTCTGCAAGTCATGGAATGTGTGTTGTTAATATTTTGAATTCTGTGAATGCTACCTCCACTGTTAAAACTGTCCTGAATAAAGGGAAACAGATCTGGAAACCAATAGGCAGACTGTCTGATAATAGTTTGTACAAGACCAAGCGGGTATGAAAAGCTAAGGGAAAACTATTTATAGATATTGGTTATCAATGGAGACCCACAGGAAAGAAACTCACCTTAAGAAAACTTGATTGTGGTTCTCAATGGAGACCCACAGGAAAGACATTTGCCTTAGGCGAAATGTGCCATTTAACTAAGCTTTCTGTGAAATGTTCTACTATATATGCTAACCAACAGGACCCCAACAAAAATTAGGGAACCAAAATTCCAAACTCTCCAAACTCGACTGTTTTCAAATGCAGGTCGTACAGGTCATGCTTTGGTATCTGGACTCAGGCTGTTCAAAACATATGACGGGGAATCGTTCAAAGCTCGTGAATTTTGTAGAAAAGTTTATCGGGTCAGTCAGATTTGGGAATGATCACTTAGGAGCTATCATGGGTTATGGAGATTATGTTATGGGTGACAGTGTGATCTCAAGAGTATACTACGTGGAGGGACTTGGACATAATCTATTCTCTGTAGGGCAATTTTGTGATTCTGATCTTGAAGTGGCCTTCAGAAAGCATACTTGCTTTGTTCATGATATTAAGGGTACAGATATCCTTAAAGGTAGTCGTGGCACCAATTTGTACACGATATCGATTGATGAAATGATGAAGTCTTCTCCGATATGCTTGCTGTCCAAAGCTTCCAAGTCCAAATCATGGTTGTGGCATCGTCGTTTAAACCATTTAAACTTCGGCACGATAAATGATCTTGCTCGAAAAGATCTGGTTAGAGGTCTACCTAGATTGAAGTTTGAAAAGGATCATCTTTGCTCAGCCTGTCAACTTGGAAAAAGCAAGAAGTTCTCCCACCGGCCAAAATCTGAAAATACAAATATGGAAGTTCTTCATACCCTTCACATGGATCTGTGTGGTCCAATGAGAGTCCAGAGTATTAAAGGGAAGAAATACATCTTAGTCATCGTGGATGACTATTCAAGATTCACATGGGTAAAGTTCTTGAGGTCAAAGGATGAAACTCCAGAGTTTGTCACCAACTTTCTTAAGCAAATACAGGTTGGCCTCAACAAAACAGTCAGATTCATCCGCACAGATAACGGAACGGAATTCGTCAACCAAGTTATGTCTGAATACTATGAAGGTGTTGGCATATTTCATCAAAAGTCTGTTCCGAGAACTCCTCAACAAAACGGCGTTGTTGAAAGACGTAATCGTACACTGGTGGAAGCAGCACGTACAATGATGATATTCTCGAAAGCTCCCATGTTTCTATGGGCAGAAGCTGTAGCCACTGCTTGTTACACCCAGAACCGATCACTAATTCATACTCGTCATAACAAAACCCCTTATGAGCTTGTGCATGATAAGAAGCCTGATCTTCTCGTCACAACAAAACCCCTTATGAGCTTGTACATGATAAGAAGCCTGATCTTACATTTCTCCGAGTATTTGGTGCTCTGTGCTATCCTACAAATGATAGCGAAGATCTAGGAAAATTTCAAGCCAAAGCTGACATTGGGATTTTCGTTGGGTATGCTCCTAGCAGGAAGGGCTATAGAATCTACAACAAGAGAACTCGTCGATTAATGGAAACAATTCACGTCACATTCGATGAGATGCATCAGACAATGGCTCCTGTACGCATCAGTTCAGGACCCGAGCCTATCATGATGACCCCTGGACAACTCAATTCAGGGCTCGCCCCATCGCCTGTCCCTGCAACTACATACATTCCACCAACAGATAAAGATCTGGAGATTTTATTCCAACCGATGTTCGATGAATACTTTGATCAATCTACAGATAGTGAACCAGTCCCTACGGCTACTGTAGTTAACGCTCCAATTGTTTCTACAAATACATCTGTTTCTACAACGATTGCTCAAGATGCACCTTCTACAAGTCATTCACTGTCATCCTCACAAGTGCATCCTCCAGTCTTTCCTCAAGGTGTTGCAGCTGGACCAACTATCGAAGACACCTCAATTACTCAAGCTGACCTTCATCCCTCAGTTAACCCTGTTGCAGGAGAACCTAGTTCTGCACAGTCAACATCAGGGGATGTTAGTTTAGCTGAACCCAACCAAGTTACTCAACCACCAGATCATCTCAGAAGATGGACCAAAGATCACCCTCTTGATAACATCGTTGGCAATCCCTCTCGTCCTGTATCTACCAGAAAACAGTTAGCATCCGATGCTTTGTGGTGCTGTTTCCATACTGAACTGTCCAAAGTCGAACCCAAGAACTTCAAAATGGCCGTGATAGAAGACTGCTGGTTTCAAGCCATGCAAGATGAAATTCACGAATTTGATCGACTTGAAGTATGGGAATTAGTACCTCGCCCAATCTATGTTATGGTTATCGCTCTCAAGTGGATCTACAAAGTGAAGCTTGATGAATATGGTGATGTACTGAAAAACAAAGCTCGGTTAGTTGCAAAGGGATATCGTCAGGAGGAAGGTATTGATTTTGAAGAATCGTTTGCTCCAGTTGCACGGATAGAGGCCATCAGAATATTCATTGCCAATGCTGCAACCAAGAATATGATCATCTACCAGATGGATGTCAAAACTGCTTTTCTGAATGGTGATCTTCAAGAAGAAGTCTTTGTCAGTCAACCTGAAGGATTTGAAGACCAGGAAAATCCTACTCACGTCTATCGTCTGAAGAAGGCTCTTTATGGGCTTAAGCAGGCACCAAGGGCGTGGTATGACACACTCTCAAAGTTCCTGTTGGCCAACAATTTCTTCAAGGGTGCCGTGGATCCAACGTTATTCACACGCAAATCAGGCAAACACATTCTACTTGTTCAAATATACGTAGATGACATCATTTTTGCCTCAACAGATCATAATGCGTGTAACATATTTTCAAAAGAGATGAGCTCCAAATTTCAGATGTCGATGATGGGACAAATGTCATTTTTCTTAGGACTTCAAGTTTCTCAAAGTCCCGGAGGCATCTTTATTAACCAAGCAAAATATGCTCTCGAAACCTTAAAGAAATATGGAATGGATCTCTCTGACCCTGTCGATACACCAATGGTGGATCGATTGAAACTGGACGAGGACCTCATGGGGATTCCAGTTGACCAAACTCGATTCAGAGGAATGGTTGGCTCCCTTATGTACCTTACAGCCAGTAGACCCGACCTTGTATTCGCCGTTTGCATGTGTGCTAGATATCAGGCTAAGCCTACCAAAAAGCACTTTGAAGCTATCAAACGTGTCTTTCGGTACTTGAAAGGAACCATTAACATGGGTCTTTGGTATCCGAAAGACAACGCCATGTCACTAACAGCTTATGCAGATGCGGATCATGCGGGATGTCAAGATTCAAGAAGAAGTACGTCGGGAAGTGCTCAGTTTCTTGGAGATAGATTGGTTAGCTGGTCATCAAAGAAGCAAAGAAGCACGGCAATATCAACTACAGAGGCTGAATACATCGCCATGTCTGGATGTTGTGCTCAAATCCTTTGGATGCGATCACAGCTCAAAGACTACGGATTTGACTTCAATAAAATTCCTCTGTACTGTGATAACAAAAGTGCTATTGCTCTTTGCTGTAACAACGTCCAGCACTCTCGCTCTAAACACATTGACATACGGCACCATTTCATCCGAGAGCAAGTGGAAAATAGAGTGGTTGAACTCTACTTCGTGGAAACGAATTATCAACTTGCAGACATTCTCACCAAAGCATTACCAAGAGAACGGTTCGAATTTCTTCTTCCACGCCTAGGCATGAAGAGTTTGACCCCTGAAACTCTCAGACGTCTTCAAGAAGGAGAGGATGAGTAAACAGAATGTCTTCATATATCCTTTGTAAAAAAATAATAATAATAAAATTATTATTAATTAATTAATAATAATAATAATAAAATACTTAGGAAATATTTTAAGTCATTTGGAATTACTAAAAGGCTTGCAATTACTTCAAATTGCAACTCGGTTTTTATTTTTTTTTTTTTTTTAATGTCCTTGGCATAGATAACTTTATATCAATGCTTTATGGGAGTATATATCTCAATGAGTGTGGAAGTGGAGCAGTCTCACTAATCCTTATTTCATCTCAATCAACGACTACAGCTCTTTCAATAGAAAACCGGGGTCGTTG
The DNA here is from genome assembly GCA_026074375.1 of Tanacetum coccineum. Lineage (NCBI taxonomy): Eukaryota > Viridiplantae > Streptophyta > Magnoliopsida > Asterales > Asteraceae > Tanacetum > Tanacetum coccineum. Next base: position 28,329 of record BQNB010011148.1, read on the forward strand.
TTTGAGGAGGATTAGTTGGAATGTAAAAAAATCTAAGGGGATATAACAGAACTGATTGGTTTGCAATAACAGATGTATAAGTTAATAAGATAGGTTGTGTTGTATTCTAATGGGTTAATATTTGAAGGGGAGTTAATTAATTTTAACTCAAAGGTCCAAAGTTATCTAGTGTTGTAATGTTTAGGGTTTAAAAAGCATTTGCTCTTTGTTTCCTAGCCTTATTAACCAATAGGGACTAAGTTGGCCAATTGCCTAATCTTAGAAATGCCTTAGAAATACTTAAAACAAGAAATAAAAGAAGATGGAAACCAAAGGGACTAAATCTGCCAAGTATGTAACTTAGGAGTATAAAGGGGCGGCGAGTTGCCATTTGGTCAAAACCTTCGAAAATCAGTCAAAGATAAAACACACACACACACACACTCGCAACTCGCCGCCAAGAACGAAACCTCAAATCGCCGATTTTCAGTGTTTCTTGCAAAGGTAATCATCGATCCTTAATCTATATCATGTATTCTGTGCGTATATCAAGAGAATCGAATGGAAACACATTAAAAAGTGTAGAAAAAATAGATTTAGGGTCGTTTTAGATGTAAATGCCAATGTAGTGTTGTAAGATGTGACTTAGTTACTGGGAATTGTTCATAAGGTAGATATTAATAAGTTTTGATGTGTGGATTTCTATCTCAAACAAAAATGAATGATTCGCCCAAGTTTCTTAATGGCGGGTTGACTTGTAGAAAGAAAAAGTAGGATGTAATGTGTGTCTTATGCGTAGGATAGCCTAGGAATGCCTTAGGATGTGATTAGGTTTGACAAAGGAGGTGCGGGGTTTGAATTTTAAGAGACTAGTCCGAATGGCGAGTTGCGTATGTTTCTTGATGGCGAGTTGATTATTTTATTAGTTTTTAATAAAATACTCAACCCGCTGGTCCTAAACAGCGGGTTGCCTAAACAGCGGGTTGCCTAAACAGCGGGTTGCCTAAACAGCGGGTTGCCTAAACAGCGGGTTGCCTAAACAGCGGGTTGCCTAAACAGCGGGTTGCCTAAACAGCGGGTTGCCTAAACAGCGGGTTGCCTAACAGCGGGTTGCCTAACAGCGGGTTGCCTTATGGCGGGTTGTCTAACAGCGGGTTGTCTAAAACAGCGAGTTGCCATAATTTTTCTATTATTTTAGTCCAACAGGTAAACCGCCGTCTCTCGGCGGTTTGGTCGAATATTTTTATTCATTAAAATCAACAGGTAAACCGCCGTCTCTCGGCGGTTTGATCGAATATTTTTATTTATTAAAATACTCAACCCGCCTCTTTTCGCGGCGGTTTCCCTAATTTCTAACCGGCGAAGTTTGCATTTTGCTCGGCAGCGGTTTAGGCTAAGTTTCATTTTCGGCCCATTGAGCCCAAATAATCTATCAAGGCCCATCTCGAATGACCAATTGCTTTTCTAAACTCCGTCCGGGCGTAGTAGTTTAAAAAGTAATTGATCTGTTGGATTAATTCTTACATCTTGTGTTGTGATTCGTGTGAGATTTTTCATCATCCAGAGTTACCATGTTGTTAATCAGAATCGTGCAGTTACATGACTTTTATCAATGTAAGTTCTCTCTACATTGTTTCTGGCAATGGTTTGTCTTTCTTTGTTAAATTACTCTTTTGCATGAATCGATTGCAGAACAAAAGGTCCCCACTCAACTTCCCATATAAGAACAGTTTATGAGCAGATTGTACCTTGCTCTCCGTGGTTAACAATCGGAAAGCACCTTCTCGTCTAGCATTAAAAGTAAAAAATTCAAAAGAACCTCATCTTTCAGATGATCAGTGGACAATCATGAGTAATACAACTTCTTCCAAGCATTCCTGCCTCAGCAAATGTTCCTGCTACTCTACCTGCAACAGTTGGAACAATAAATATAACGAGAAGACGAGGGTTTACGTTGTCAAGTTGAGAACAATGGGTTTGATTCTATAGTGCTGATCTATCTCAGAAAGGCATTAGCTCATTACTTACCGGTCATCCCTAGTCTTCATTTTGAGTTTGCTCCATCTAGTGACACGTCATTGAATTTAGTTTAATGAGATGGGGTTCCGAACCTGTAGATTTGTCTCAATCATTTGGGTGTTTATGTGTATTATCCTGGAATGGCATTTTGTCCTTAACTCAACCAGTGCTTGACATGGGGAAAAACTTCTGGCTGTATGAGTGACAACCAGACACCCAGTTCTGCAAATGTTGTGGGGAATCGTCACTCAAACTAATGTTGATCATGCAGAGCTGATATGGGAAGAGTTCACTCAAGGGATCCAGACATTTTTCTCACACAAAGCAAGTCACAACGCCGTTGAAGAAACCAAAGAAGAATAAGTTAACTCCATCTCTTCCACTCCTTTTATGGACGGTTTTCCAAGGTGATAATATACTACTTGGCAAGCAATAACAACATCCATCGACGTCCTGGATCTGCTGTTCATCATACTGGAGATGATTATGTATTAGGAAATCTCAAGTTTGTCCCTAAAGGTGAGTCAGTTGAAGTGTTTGGAATGGCAAAAATCCCATCCCCTGATAACTGAAAAAGCCATTCAACAATCCTCGTATTATTCAAAATATCTGAAATGGTTGCTAGAATTACAAAAAGGAAAACCACCTATCGAAAGTTGCAAGCATGCAATCTGCAACCCAAAGCGTGCTAACCAAAAAGCTCCACAACCACAACACAGTCAAACCAATCCATAGCCAGCTCCTCTCTGACAATGAAAACTTCCAAGCGTAAGCTTCCACAAAGTTATAGGTAAAAGGAAAACCCTCTTTACACTTGTTGACGTAGGTGATGAGCTCAAAAGAATCTACGTCCTCATGAAGAAGGTAATGATCCTGATCTTTGAACGGGCGAAGATAGATAAGTTTGAAGCACTTTACAAGAACAGGAGAGTAGTGAAGGTGATGATGCTGACATCGGACGAGTATTAAGCCTTAGTTGGATCCAGCCTAAAAAACCTTTTTGCCACAAGGTCGGGCACCTTTAGGTGGAGTAGTAACAGATCTGGGGATCCCAGTATCAGAAAAACTTCCAAACTGCCTACTGAGTAGTAGGCAAGGGAAAGCCGTTGTTGTATAACTGAAGAACAAGTAGCACATTCCCTGATCGAATCTGTCAAGAAGAAAAGAACTATGAGTTAGTTTTCCGCTGTTAGGCGTGAATCAAAATCAATCCTGATTCGACAACTGGACCTCTTCTGGACCCAATGATGCACATTAAAGACGGTGTTCCAGAATCTTCTATCCACGTCGGATTCAGAACGAACAGGAAAGTGATACAGAAACCGATGCTTCCTACATATACAAAAGATCAAGGTGAAGTAGAACTCGTCCTACCTTAACATCAGGAGGTAAGCATTCTGTATCAGAACCCCCTGTATAAAGGCGGCATGAGGCCTCTTTGGCTGGACCAGACCTGAGCCCCATGAAAGAAGATACCAGAATGGTCAGACTCTGGAAAATTACATGTTTTGTCTCTTTCTGGACCAAAACCCTGAGCACATGGAATGATTGAATCCTCGCCACAGCATACCCAAAGGTTCATGGAAAAACCTGAAAATTATAACAGACGAATTCGTATCAGCGATGATAAACCGGAAAAGTCATTTGGTTCTATGTTTCTCTATGAAAAAATCTCGTTTGACCACTTTAACTTTGGGGATCAATTTCTTTATGACATAACCAACCGAGATGATCAGGAGAAAATTCTAATGTTAGAGAGAGGAATCTGATTCCACCTACCTGATCCTAGTCATCAGACGTAAGTCAACTCCTCCAGTTGATTGTCTTCATAGATGTTCATCTTCAAGCCGTCAATTTGGTCACTCTCTACCAATCAACATGGACAAGCTACAACAATTCACCACATCTCTCCCTGAATTTACCTCCATTCATCGCCTCAGCTTAAGAGTGGCATGATTGGAACCAAGAGATATCTGACGTGGGAAGAAGGACTGATCATCTCTGCTAATGTGTTTGCATTTCAATTGTTAGATCCCAAGTTCCTACCGACTGTTGATAATTATCTAGGAAGTCCTTACGGTTGTTGATAAATATCTAGGAACAAAACTTGATGATGCTCTCCTTAAGATTCTTGAACGATAAACTATAGATTTAATCGAGAAATACTCTGTGCTGCCTGGCCCAGAGTCTATCCAGAATCAAGAATCTGAAAAGAGTCCGAAGGAGATTATCAGAATCAAAAAGGAACAAGGTGAGGAGAAACAAGATTCAACTTACTCCATCAGGTCAACTGATAAAGTTGATCTTGAAGAATTTGATCTAAAGAGTGCTCTCTTCAAGCACATGAATAAGATCAAGTCTGCAAACAGAAATCCTGCCAACTACCATCTATACCATGCTCTTATGGAAGCATTAATAGCAGATGAAGATGCCATGGATAAGGAGGTTAAAGACAAGGTTAAAGATCACAAGAGAAAGCATGATAGTGATGATGATGAAGACGATGATGATGATGAAGGCCCTTCAGCTGGATCAAACCAGGGTAGGTCAACAAAGAGAAGGAGATCTGATTCGGCCGCTTCTGGGTCAGCTCATCCTCCTCCGAAAGATGATGACCAAAGTTCAAAGAAACCAAGGGAGTCTGATGCATCTGCTTCCAAACAACATCCAGCTCTTACCTCAACGGGATGGCAGATCACTGACTCAAGAGATGCTGGTGTTGACTCTTCGATGCACAGATCTGATCCCGAATCAGAACATTCTGAACAATCTTCAGATGACACTCCAATGCAGGATAAAGGGAATGACTCAGATATGGAGGACACTGACAACGCTCACATTCCCAAGGTGTCGACCACTACGTGGTTTAAGCCGATTCCAGAAAGCGAGAGACCTGCTACACCTGAACCAGAATGGACCATTCCCCCGAATGATTTCCCGGAACCAGAGAATAACTGGGCAAATACATACGCCACAACGTATAAAGTTCCTGAGGAGAACAAGCTTCAAAGGAAGACATGATATTGGCTCATTCATCAAATGGTTCTGCAGATGAACAGGAAAGAAGAAGCTCTGGTAAGCTGATTTAGAAGGTCCAGCTTTCAACCTTGTTAAAGCCTTTCACAAGAACAGCGTCTTTCTTCAATATCAGATGGATGAATGCCATAAGCTGCTGACAAATAAGGTTGATTTGAGTAATCCTGAGGGTCATCAAATTTTGAGAAATATATATGAACCACTGCCCTTAGGAGGACCACCAGGTCAGGTAACTATTCAACCACAATTCTTCTTCAACAAGGATCTGGATTATCTTCTGACAGGTGACAAAGAGCGAAGAATTGCCTTATCCATATCCAAGCTCAAAGCCGCTCGTTACCTAGACTTCGGCCTTGAAGAATTAGTTCCATCATTGTGGGTTGAGAGTGAGCGCGAATATGACATCAGTGTGGTCTATGGCATCACTCACTGGTGGTTTAGGAGGAAGGAATTCTACATTAATAAACATAGTGAGCCTTCTGATCGTGAAGCAGTCAGATCACAAATGCGAATTCTAAGTGTGATCAGTGTCAAGGTATTTGAAAAATATGGATACAACTACCTAAGAGAGATAATTCTTCGCCGTGCTGATTACCAAGAGTACAAGATCTCAGAAAAGGATTTCAGAAATCTTCATCCAAATGATTTTGAAGATCTGTTCCTACTCAATATTCAAGAAAAGACCAGTCTTCACACAGCAGTCAACATGTGGATAAGAAACCTGGTGATCAGGAATCGTGTGGGAGACTTACAGCTCATGATTGAAAGTTATCAAAACAAAGATCAACCTTGAATGTCCAAATTAGGATGCAGCCGACTATTACTTCAAAGAAGATTATAATTACTTCAAAGAAGATTATACGATTGTCCCTAAGCAAGAGCCGTTTCTACAGAACAAAATGATCAACGAAATTGATGAGGCTAAATGAGCGGCCAAGTTGTGATGATGGACGTTGACAAGAGTCATTGAAAACTGGATCACATGGTTTAAAGACTTTCATCTGTTCGAGAACAATAAAAGGCAATGGAGACTAGAAGTGGTCAGATGGATGACAAGAAATCACAAAGACTTCATCCACAACCTATCTGCGAACGAGAAAAGGGACTACAGATCATGAAATCTGTCGAAGTCTGGAAAGCTTTGTTGGAGAAGAATACATGATAATTACTACAGCTGATCAACAGAACAAGCGGACGTACATCATCGCTACCAATCAAAGAAGGTACAATATTATCTTAATGTAGAATAAAATATACTGCACATTAATAAGGTAGATAGAGCTTTTATGATTTAAGTGTAGGAATAATTTATATCCCTCAACATTGAGGGGAGCATTATATGTTTCTTACACGACTTGAGAATTATGGCCACTTACTTTTCTCCCAAAATTAATTATAACATATTTAAATCAATAGATATCCAAATTTTAAATGTTTAAAATTTTTGATAAGGGGAGAAAAAGTGATAAAAAATGTGTATAATGAAAAATCATGATTATTAGGGACTCTGTATATACTCCGCCCACATATGTGCTAAACAACTTCGGAATACCGAAGCACATTTTGAAGGGAGCATTTCTGAAAAACATCAAAACGATCGAGTACTAATCTCTTTATATTTTATAACATAAGTACCTTAATTGAAGTTAGGTACATGTTCTAAAGATCCAACCAGAACCGGAGGGATCTACCCATGGACAATCCACTAGTTAGTGTAGAAGTCCTTAGGTATGATGTTAAAAAGGAGAAAAAGTGATGATAAGGGAATGGTGTCGACTGAGATGGAGCTAGTACTGGAATAAACCCAATAAGGTTCTAGTCATGAAGTCTCGGTAAGCAATGAAGGGGTTGATGAATTAAAAAGAATTGTAAGGATAAAGGGTGTAAAGAAAGAAGCCCTCTATACTCTTAGGCAGAAACCGGGTCAATACATATGCTGTCAGAATCACTAAGATGATTGCTGGCATTGAAGATAGTCATCATAGACCCAGTGATGCAATGCACAACCCTCCCTAGCCACTCAGAATCTCTCAAAAGATTTCTGTTTCACTTATCATGAAGACTTAACACATAATCCATTAACTTTCTCACTCCGAGTCAGTTAATATTGAAAAGGTGGCAGTCAGCTCCAGCCTCCGATTACTAGAACCAAAACACATAATCCATTAACTTTCTCACTCCGAGTCAGTTAATATTGAAAAGGTGGCAGTCAGCTCCAGCCTTCGAATACTAAAACCAAAATGCACTATTGAGTCTAGAGCCAAGAGATCATCAATTAATCTCGTTAGGACACATTTTCAATTCTCTTGTCTTTCACACACTGTGGAAACAAGACTATCCTAAGAGTCCTACGCATTATCATTGTGATATTTCCAGAACATCCGAGTGAAATGATGGTTTTCACGATGAAGATGAAAATCCTGCTAGAGTCTACATCAAACAAGCTCTTGGTAGGTGACTTGTGTGATTCTACAAGAATCAAACTTGTATTCAAACTTGTGATAACTGGAAAGAAACGATGGTGCGATTCAACGTGAATCAAACTTGTTCCAGGGAATGCATTGACGGTTATTGAACGTTTGA
>BQNB010011148.1:36495-70730 GCA_026074375.1 Tanacetum coccineum
AGCTTTTCCGTTCCACTTATCCCGGGCGACATGTCGCCCGGGAAATGTATCCCCGGCGACATGTCGCCCGGGAAACGTATCCCCAACGACAAGTCGCCCAGGATACCCCGGATTTGTCGCTGGGGAATATGGCAAATGTTGTAGTGTTGTTACATCTTTAGTGACGGATAAAATAGGTTTTGTCTCTAATGTTCCCGCAACACGATTCTTACTTGAACGCTTTTCCGGTTCTAAGGTTGTGAGTGGAAATATACCAATCTTTCCTGAAAAAATTTCATTTCCTGATGCATCAAACTGTGGACGTGCGACTGCCGCAAGAAACATGACTTTTGTGAGAAACGTTTTCGACTTGCATGTTCTTAACGGCTCTTCCTCCCCGGGAAAAAGATAATATCGCTTTGATGGTTTTGACATGTAAAACCATTTTTCATCAATATGGATAACATTGAACATATCTTTGAAGGTTGGATTAGCACTTGACAATGGTGGATTAATCATAGCTAAACAAAACTCTAACCTTGTTTTTCTATTTTCATTAGTGAGAATCGGCTTGATAGCATTTGTGTGTGGTCTAAGTGCACCTTCTTTGATTCTTCGATGCATCGTTGATTTTGAAACACCAATTGTTTTTGCAAGAGATCGAATATTTGTTCGAAGACGTAATGGAATATCTTAGACTTCATCAAAATTTATTTGCACCCTTTTAGGTCCAACTGCCCTTAGCTTCTTTGAATTTACATTGACTGTTGATCCATTTAGAACTTGAAGTTTAGCTTGGTGCCAAATGCGACTAACGGTCCTATCGGACACACCAAATTTTCTTGCTACTTCAGGTATTGATCCGTTTATCAATTCTCCATGAATACTTTTTTGCAATAACAATTCATAGATCGCTTGACGTTGAGAATTGCTTAAGTTGGGTTTAGTGCATGAATTTGTGGAATGCTCCATAAAAATGAAAGCAAGATGTAAGACAAATTTAGTGAATAAGTTAAAGCCAAGTATATATGCTAGTCATTTTAAAATAAATTCAAACTTCACAGTGGTAAACTAGAAAAAAATGGAGGGATGAAAAGATATTGAAATTGGTGGGTACTTTTCATTCAATATCAAAAAAATGTTTCTTACTGTACGTTGTGCCACCAAAAGTTTAACAATGAAAGGAAATTTTTGAACTATAATACATCTAACTGACATCAAATTATTTTTTCTTCTTTTTGACTTTTTATACGTATCAATTAGGGTATAATTGTCATTTGGTTAACTAATACGGAGTAATTGCAACAATTTACTACGCCTAAAACTTTGTGCTTTTAGGTTATGGACATTTAATGTGGGACGGAGGGAGTATTAAACTTCAACAAATTTTATAAAATCGTGCGCATGCCAAAAGAATTGCAATATTAGGCTCGTTTTGTTTGCAATTTGACGATCTTTTCAGTGACATTTTTCTTTTCGAATGTATCGATAGATATGCATTTCATATTTGATAAGTAAAGATTGCTATATAAAAAAGTCATAAATATATAAAAGTTGAATGTCGATTTTATAGCTTTTAGCAAACATGAGGATGTGTTTTATTTTTTTTATTCTTTTTACATCGTTAGTCGTGAGATTTTGTTTTTTTAATATTTTTTCACTGTTCATATGAACAGTTTCTGAGTTTTAATATATACGAGGTTCATAACCCGCGCGTTGCTGCGAAGCGCGCGGGACTGTGCGACTCACCTTGCAACGAACCGATAAACTCAATGACTATTTTTGTATATATGTTAAACTTCAACATTTTTTATAAAATCGTACACATGTCAGAAACGTTGCAATATTAGACTCGTTTTGTTTGCAATTCGACGATCTTTTCAGTGACATTTTTTCTTTCTCGAATAAATCGATAGAAATGCGCTCTAGATTTGATAAATAAAGTTTGTTATATAAAAAATCGTTGATAGGTTAAAGTTCAAGTTCGCGTTTGTAACGTTTAACATACTTTAGGGTGCGTTTTGAAAATTGTTTTTTTAAATATTAAACTTCAGATTTTTTATAAAATCATACGCATGTTATAAGCACTGTAATAGTGGGCTCGTTTTGTTCGCAGTTCAAAGATCTTTTCAGTTACATTTTTTTCTGAATGAATTGATAGATATGCGCTCCATATTTGATGAATAAAGTTTGTTATATAAAAAAAGTCGTAAATAGGTTAAAGTTCAGGGTGCGTTTTGAAAATTGTTTTTTTTAATTTATATATTAAACTTCAACATTTTTTATAAAATCGTACGCATGTTAGAAGCATTGGAATATTGGCTCGTTTTGTTCGTAATTCGACGATTTTCTTAGTGACATTTTTTTCCGAATAAATCGATAAATATGTGCTTTATATTTGATAAATAAAGTTTGTTATATCAAAAAATTTATTTTTTTACATACATTGGAATTCGTGAAGTTTTTAATATTTTAATATTAAATTGGTACGATTTCTGCCTTTTAATTATATTTATACAATTTTAGATTTTAGATTTTTTGCACCACATCGTTTTAAAAAGTAGATGTGCATCATGTTAAAAAAAATTAGTTCTACAAATTTACACCTTTTAACGATCACTTTTTTGTTAAACTTCGTTAAGTTAACTTTAAAAAAAATATCTAATAAACACGTATATAAGAATAACAAAAAATATATTCATAGCACATTATACATTTACATCATTTTCCTTTAATAAGATATGTACTATATAAATAATTAGACATGTAATATATATAAAATAATTAGACATGTAATAAATAATTTACATCATTTTTGGTTGTGGGTTGGGAGAGATGGTTGTGGGGTTTTTTGCTGGGTAACCTTGCCTCAACGATGAGTACTGGCCTAAAAAGGCTGCTCCAAAACCGTTATCTGGTGATGATTTTGTTATGGTTTGTCACAAAAAGGGCATTGGAAGGCTTACTTAACTCGACATGTGGAGGGCGTTAGGTTAATTAAAGCTAAACTAAGTTTTGTGTACAGACCTGTTATGAAGACGCATGGTGTAATATCTGTTGATGCTACAAAGGACACTCCTACATTGGTACGTATGGTGTCCTAAAATAAGTGCATTTGTAGGCGGATATGCATTGATGAAAGAAGATTTGGATTTAGACGGACGCTCAAGATATATTACCTGAGCAAAATGTTGGTTTTTGTGAATTAATATGACATACGCATAAATGGTTGTGTTAGGAAGAGGATTTTTGATTAACTTTCTTTGGTTAGTCATAACATTGGTTTTAATGTAGGGTTTTGGTTAATATCAATTAGGGTATGTTTTGGCAAAAATGATGTAACTGTATGCTGTAACTGTAAACTGAAACTGCAAAGATGTAACATTAGCTAAACGAGTCTGTATCTTATTTTCAATAAAAATGTTTTGGTAAATTTAGCTTTTAACCGTAATTAAAGATGTAAAAAAATGACTTAAAAGGATAATTTAAATAGAATCTAATATGATTGGAGGGTATAATATAAGTAAATTTACAATTTTTAAAAGTAAGACTACTCCTAATACTATACTATATTATAAAATGCATATTAGGACATTATATTTTAAGAAATCTTAAAAATACAGACTTTTTAAACTTACTTGTTAAGGAAATAATAAAGGAAATGCAATCTTGATCATACCATGCTCATTTTAAGGGAACACAGTCTTAGGTGACATGTTCACCTCTTAATAGAAAAACCAACCTATACTATTAATTTAAAGTAAATATCTTTTTACTATTTATTTTTTTTAATAATTTAATTTCCACCCATTTTTAAGAATTTTTATAGCACTTTAACTTCAACACCATTTTTGTATATTTTTATGAATTTTTAGTTTTTTTTCATTTTTAGTGTCGTCGAAGCCGCTGCTTTGCACGGGTATCATGCTAGTAATTCTAAAAGATTCATGAATCAGCTTTTCATTTATGAGGTATTTGTTTAAAATAAAAGTTTGACGTTGATGCATCCAAACAGAGCTATTTTTTTCTAAAAGAGATTATTTTTATAAAAAAAAACTTACAGCTCTATAAAAAACTTCAAAAAAGCTCTTTCCAAACAGGCCCTTAGTTGCTTGTGAGTGTCTATTTTTGGACTGAGATAAGGGACTTCACCCTTATCCTTTTGTACTTCAATGATTTTTTAGTGCAATACAATTTACCGGAGAAACCCTTTATCCTAGAAAAAAATATATGTAACAAGGTATAAGTAAATATTGTATATTTAGTAGGGTTTGATATTTGTAGCCCTAAGGGCTACGTTAAAAGATAAAAAGATGCAAAAGTGGTAGCAAATTATCTCGGTTAAGAGTAGTTATATGCAAAGGTGAGTGTTATTAAAGTACAAAAATTCAATATGTGTCTTACACCTAAACCTGATGGCCACGTTTAACAATTTCCTATTTAGTATACCTACAAGCAGGATTATCCGCGCATTGCTGCGGGGCGTTAATTTTTCACGCGTTGTTGCGGGGCATTAATTTTTTTTTTGTATTTTGCGCGGGTTTATTTTTTCGGTCTCATGTTTAATAGTTTGTTTTTTTATATGGGCTTATTTGTTGGGCCTCATGTTTAAAGGTTTCTTTTTTGGCTATACGGGTTTTTTTTAATATAATTTTATGGGATTTCGTGTGCCTTAAATGACAATCGCGCGTTACTGCAGTGCAATTTTTTTTTCGGTCTCATGTTTAATAGTGCGAGTTTATTTTTTCGGTATCATGTTTGATAAATTTTTTTCCTTATATGAGTTTATGTCCCGCGCGTTGTTGCGAGGCGTTATTTTTTTTTTGCGAATTTTTTTTTCTGTCTCATTTTAATAGAATTCGAAGAGCTTTTCGCGTGTGTTTTTTTATATTACCTGCTTGTATGTTGCACGTTATTATACTCGCGCCACAAATGTTGAATAAGTAAAAAAAATCCAAATGGGCCGGCCCAAACATAAAGGCCAAAATGAGAGCCCAAAGAAGAACCTTGAGCCCATGCCACAAAAACACAAAATAGGAATCTCATAATTAGTATATTGTCTAATATACAGATAAGAAGATGAATCTATAAGTATTACAAGTTTCATTCGTTGAACATTTAAACATCAGCATACAAATAAAGACAACTAGGTGCATGCTAGATGTAAATTTACGGTCTTTTACAATGCATAAGTTGTTAACAATTTTCATTCTAATATGCATATTTGAATCTTTAACTCAGGCATATTGTGTAGTAGGCAAATGACATGTTTTTATAATGAGTGAGATGCGTGATAATGATCTTATTGCTCATGTCAAATCAAGAGACGATGACCTTGGAAATCATACCATTCCATTCAAAGGAACTTATGATTGGTCTTTTTGCGAATTTTTTTTGGAGAAACTCTTTTCTATGGCTACTTTTGGTGCGGCTCGAAATTCCAGAGTTTGGATTTGTTTGACGATCGTCTTCGGATGATGTGTCATCAAAAAAAGGGGGTAGTCAACATTGTTATTGGTCAATACGTCCAGATAGATTCTTTTTTTCCAAACATCCCGATGGTGGTTGGGTACGATTAAAAGAATGGCATTGAATAACAATATATATGTTTGTATTTGCTACAATATGAAACTTTTCGTATATATGAAAATAAAGCTTGATTGATCTAATTACTTTTTATTATAAATATGTGTGATTTATGTAGCGAATTCGAGAACAAAAATAATGCACTAAAAACTTCATAAGCTATCTTTTCTATGGGTTTTTTTTTGCCAGGCAAACATCACAAACATGTATTAGTGCCCTCGTGTGGGTGTGCAACAAAATCAAATTGCACATCCTTTTTGTATAACCGAATCAAATTACACTGGAAAATATTGGTTTTTTTAACTATAGTTTTGGCTCTTTAGGCTGACTAATCCACGGAGTTTGAAACTGATTTTTGTTTGTTAACTTACAATTGAATTTTTATCAACCACCCATAAATACAATTCAAGAATGCAATAAATTTTATTTAACATGTAAGTATGTAACATAATAATATTTTCACCAAATAATGATAGCACAAAAACATGTGATATCTATATCATCATCAATCAATCATCAATCAATTATATATAATGTTTCAGTCTTTTAATTTAATGGACATGAACGTATTATGAGGGGGTTCAAGACAAATAGCCATGGTTACACATCCCTCATACATACAATCCACATAACTCTAAAAATAATAACTTGAGGTGAGTTGTTATAATCACAAATACTGGCTATTGTATGATTAGGTTCCATGTCCAGAATCCTATCCTATCCAAGATGAGCCAGGTACGATAAGGAATGCCTTAGATGATTATTCATTATGTTTCTACAAGTTTGGTTGCTTAGCATAGTTTAATGTATCATTAAAGGCCATTTTAACATGCGTTTGTTATCCATTATGTGAATGAAATGGCGGCGGACTCCTTAATACATATTGATGGTGGTTTCCAAGTATATGTCTTAACGACGTCACCCGGCTATCTTTAGATTTTGGGCAATACCAAAAGTATCAAGATTATGATAATTTGATGCTATTTTTCTTCAGGTTTTTGTGATAGGAACCCTAGCAATATGTAACCGAGGAACATGTAAGTGATCCGAAAATTTTGAGCATTTTTTTATGTTGGATAATACTTGCCTTAATCTGGGAACTTTGAACCTTACAACTGTTTCACCTTTAAGTAACTTTTCCTTAAGTAACGCCTTAGATACAAAAAAAATTAAAAAATAAATTGTAGTTGTGGTTCCTGACTGATGTTTTTGAGCTAGTTAATAAAAAGCATGGACCCTAAGAAAAAACTACCCACGAAAACAACCAACAAGTATACAAACTAACCTACTAAATAGATTACAAACAGAAAGGCCTGCACAAAACGAAAAAAAAATCAGGTCCCAGCCACTAGAAACCCAATGCCATGCCAAAAGGATAAATTACTAAGACAATGTCCCACAATGTAGGAGATATTGGAAACATGTCAAGCCTTTTGGCCACATGACTTGACAACCTGCATACACGAGTAACCATACCTACAAACAGCTCCCTTGCAGCAGAACAACTGATATATCCATTGGACTTGATACACAGATAAAGAAGCAGAGCTCAAATCCTATGTGGAAGTGCCAAACGACAAAACACAAGAAAGAAATAGCTAATTGCTTGGAATATAAGAGCTTCATGTCAGACCCAATAACAACCCACTGTATTTCTTTTTTCACATAACTTTTTGACCTGGTTGGCTGACCACGACAAAAGAATGTTGAAGAGACTCGCAATTTATAGGAACCATAAGCCACTGCTGTCGGCAACGTCGCAATAGGTAGGGAAAATATGCCTTCCAACTGTATGTATCTGTTGAGATGATACAGCTCACTTATATTAGTTGTTGTTGCTTGCTGCGTGGATTCATAGGGAGAAGTAATACATTCCTAATATTAGGATCTTCCTATCAAGTTTAATTCTTTTTGGTTTATATTCCAGCGACAATAGATTAGGAGTGTATGTCTGTTATCTCTTTTAGTTAATCACAGTATTATGTTCATGTTTAAGTATTTGGGCAATAATGGAATGATTTTTCATGTTTGTTTCAAAAAACAATATCCAACAGGACTAACTTTTACATCTAGAAGTAGCATTAGGTATGTTTCTTCGCGGTAAGTAACAATCTGATTGGTTGTCTTTTTTTTAAATTTTAATATCTTACTTCCGATAGTCGATGGAGCAATTAAGCAGTCAAATATGGGTAATCACCACTATCCTATAGGTATATACACATTGGCACAAGCTTATATTCAACACATTGTCAATTTGATTATAGCTTTCAAATTACAATATGGCGTTTGATTATTGCTGCATTTATGTCTCACCTGATCTCTCATTGTATCAGGATAAATTTTCAGGTCGGGAAGGTAGCACCTACACCTACTGCAATTGCAATGACATGAGAAAATGGATATTTCATGAGGTACTTTCAGTTGGTTTTACATTTTTTGGCAGATTATTTATTGAGCTAAGATTTATGCATGTGTTATCTACATATGACATTATTCAAATGTCCAAGAATGGAAATGGTACTAACAAAGCCAAACGTCAAATAATTCCAGCAAGAGACTCCATAAATGTCCTAAGATTTCATAATTTTGATTTCTAATTGAATATATCAATAATAAGAATCATAAATTGTCAAACAGTGTGGTTCAAGATAAATCCATGCATTTGCACCGCTTATGGACTCAAGATCCTCTGTTAGCCAAGTGTTTGGTTTTGAGATGAAGAAACAATAAGGGATTGGGTTGCGTTGTTGTTTTTGTAAGGAAAGATAAGGGCTGCTAATAAGGAACAAAGGTATGTTCATGATACTTGATAGATTCTTGCAAGTGTTTAAATAGCTTATTAGAAACTAAAAGAAGATGACTAAAAGCCTTTAAGATGGCTTTTTGGCAAAAGCCTCATGCTTTTTTATAAGTTTACCCAAAAAACCCCTTATTCCAAACACAATCTTTTACGTTATATATGTAGGTTTAGAATGACCGAGATTTTAGATCACGAGTCACAACAATCAGATAGTCCTACGCGTCCTCTGCTCAAAATGATTTTTACATTTTCTTTTTAATCTTCCGTTGTAAATGCGTTACATATTTCCAAAAATTGCAACGGGATTGCAACGGTAACTAAAAATAATTTATTTTATATTTAAATTTAATATTCCGTTGCAATTATGTTGTAAATTTGCAACTAAAATGCAACGGGGTGATTATAAAAAAATGTAAAATAAATTACTTTGTTTTTTGCAACGAATTTGCAACATTTTTGTATTTCTTTGCAATGTTCTTGGTAATTCGTTGGAAACCGGTTGTAAATTTCCAAACGGAACGTTACCGTTGCAAATTTTTGTTGCATTTGCTTGTTTTGTGTAGTAGTGTATAATCAAAGTTAATTACCTCGAAGCAATGAAGATCTCCTTCAAGAAGCTTTTCATTTTGATGCTCCTCCTGTTGATGGTGGTCGTCACTCCGGTAGATACTCCTGTTGTTGCACACATTTAATGTCGCGGTTCATAATGTGATTATCAACAACGACATTAAACCTGTGATTATCATCAACAACGGGAGCATCTACCGGAGTGACGACCACCTTCAACAGGAGGAGCATCACAACGAAAAGCTTTTTGAACAATATCTTCAATGCTTCGAGGTAATTAACTTTGATTATAGCATTATGAGTTGAGGGTTAGGATTTTATAGATTAATTTTGAATGTAAATTAGGAAGTTATACTAATTTTAAATGTAAATTAGGAAATTATACGATGAAACAGGTAGATTATTGCATTGTGTGGTTTTACACGCTTTATAAGTATGGGTGTGATGTGTTAATTTTATTTAAATTTTTTAGCTTTTTCTTTATAGTTTTTAGTATGGGTGTGAGGTGGCATTTCATGCATTTGCCACATATATACACTCATAATTAGCCTCATATATAAGTTATAGATATATGGATATTTAAAAGGTAAGATTTTGTTACGTGTAACTTAGACGCGTATGGATTTTGAAAAAGGAAGGTAAGAAACCATATACATATATACACTAGCCGGGTACCCGTGCAATGCGCAGGCGGGTACCCGGTAACTAAATATTGTGGCGAGCAAACCTTGTTCATTTATATGTTTTTTCTAACAACTTTACGAAATAATGATAAATTTTAATTAAAATAACTATTAACCGTACCGATGCAACTATTTCGCATCCAAATAACATAAGGTTCAAATTAAAGAGAGTATCTGATGATGTGTTATTTTATACACTTTTTCGGGGTCATTTAACCCTTTAAATCATGCAAATATGCCCAGATTATGTGCTTAATCGTTCATTTTTATGTTTTTAGCACTTGGATGACATTTGGAGGAAATACACGTGACTTGGGCTCATTTGGAGAAGAAACGGACAAGATTACGGACCTACACCAAATCTCTTGAAGAAATGTTCATACAGAGCGTGGAGACGGTGTCACAGGCATAAAGCGACGCCGTCGTGATCTATCCAGTGACGGCGTTAGAGATCTAGCGACGGCGTCAGGACATGGCCGACCTAAAGAGGATCAAGAATCTTCCACGTGGCAATGGCGTCAGTACTTTAACACGACGCCTTCGCAGCGACTTTCCTAAATACAAAGCCGATTTTAGGGTTTTAATTGTGTATCTTTATATAACTTTTGGGAGACGAACCCTAGTCTTTGTAGCAGCTTTTAAGGTCGTTTTTAGGGCCTCAAAACCCTATTGTAACTACCTTCAATCCATGTTTTAATTAGATAAGATTGTTTATCATTAATCATTCAATATGTCTATGTGTTGTTTGATTGATTTATATTCTTGCTTTATCTTTAACATGCTAGGCTAAACACTCCTTTGTATTTACTTACGATTGCATGAAAGTTGGATTGTAGATCCTATTACTGTTGCTTCTTGTAATGAATGTGCGCATTAGGCTTTAGAAAACTAGGCATAAGATATTAAATTGGCATAGACGTCTAGGGAAACGCGAGAAGTGTAGAAAGGATACCATCGGTAACAGTCTTCATACTAGCTTACCCCTAATATGGTTGATCCTTTTTAAGATATTTCACATACATTTAATATACTCTTAGGGGCCTTGTAATAGTCTTCATACTACCTTACTTGTGCGTTGCCTTAACGGAATATTAAATATACGGCGGGTTCGTGTAATTCGTTCATGACTTGGGAAATACTTACACAGATCATCACGAGTGTGACAAAGCAACAAGATTAGGAGAAGCAATCTGATAAGTAGTGCATGATTAAGCAAATACATTATTTTATCATAAAGTTATCACCAGTAGTATAAATTATATTAGTTTAGTAATTAGTTTATCAAACCAACCTCTCAAACCATAGATTTACCTGCTTTCTATAAAATATAAAAACACAAAAATAATATTCTCTCAACCCCTAGAATTCTGTTAGACCGTGATCAAGCCTTCTCAACCTATTCCCCTAGAGAACGATAACAACCCCCGAGTCTTGCGTATACTATGCACGTGCAACGTAATTATGTACACGTTAGTGTGTTGTAAAACTTCTTGCTGAAGTCCCCTACGACCTCCACATCAGTATCAGAAGTAGTTAAAAACATAAATTAAAGATAAACGTCAATACAAAATAAAACGTAATAGACATTGAAAAAGATAACTCAATATAATAATCAATTAAAATAATCAAGAAAGTAATTCTTTATTAAAAATATATTTTTACCTTAACGATTGATGAATATTTGACTTGTCGAATGATGTAAGCCATAGTGTTCGAACACATTGAAGTTATAAATTTTTAGATTAAAATTTTGAAGATTCAGTGTTAAATGAAGTAAGATAGAGATATTATATTAAATGAGTGGTTCAACATTAAAGGTTTGTTATCCATCTGTCCTATTAAATGTTCGATTTCAACATTTACTTAATGACCATGATTATAGCATGTAACCACTATAATTCATGGAGGAGGTTATGAGATTAATTGGCCAATTAATGTTCATAACTCCTTTGACACCAGAGTTACAAATGTTGTTAATTGGACCTATTATTAAAAAATGCTAGTTACAAAAAACGTATACATTAAATATGGTGTGAACTTTAAAATATGTATGGTGAACATTGTCTAATGGCTTTATATCTTTCCCAGATAAGAAATATTTTGGTCCCTTAATAATTTCATAAGGTGAACATGAAAATATGAGTTTATAATCTTAAACACAGAATAACAAGTTTTCCAAATGTCATAAGAAGGCAAAAATTAAACCTTTCTGGTACCGATCCAATATTGGGCAATGTTATCATTTGCATCTTGAGACACGCTTGAATCAGTTTGAGTCTTCGACTGCACAAACACATTTCAAAGTAACCGGTCAAAAAGTAAGTTTTTCTATCTTTAATCACATGTACTCAATGAAATGAAGATGCTATATATTAAGGGGTAAGAACACTTACGGTTAATTCTTCCGTGAGCACGAGATGTACGACGTCTTTGTTTTTGTGTCTGGTTCGCCTGGATGTAAAAGATGTGAAGAGCATCCATATCCAACCTTTAACCTACAAATATAATTAACCGAATGATGGACAAAACATTAGCAAAATGAAATTTATATCATGAACAAAATGAACGATACGCAAATCTAAAACATTACCTCAACGTCGATATCGACATTCTTGAAAATCAAGAATAAATTTAGCATACATATCAGGCCAACGTCCTTGTCCATTTAAATGGCGATTCTTTGCTTGTTCGGCTAGTATGTCTAACTCCACGAGATAAACGTGTGAACGGAATGGCTTGTTTATGTGCAAGAACATCCTCTAAGTATCTTTTAGCCTTGATCAAAGGCATCCCGCGTAGAGCATGTGCAGTTTCTCTAGTGTTCTAAAATAAAAAAAAATCCAGAACTATATTAGCTTGAGAAAAGTTCTATGTAGAACATTATCTAATTAAAGAACAATCCATTCTATCTCAACCATCCATTTTATTAATTTTTAGCTTGAGAAAACGTACGGAAACGTAAAAAAACTAAAAAAACTCCACTTCTGTGAAACATGTAAAATAAGCGTCATAACAATCATAAATTCAAATGGTCAAACTCGCTAGCCTGTATGCCATGCTTTTATAGAGAGTTTAGAGTTACTGATTTTTAAAATTTGCATTCTCTAGCATTATTGCATTT
Source organism: Tanacetum coccineum (assembly GCA_026074375.1). NCBI lineage: Eukaryota > Viridiplantae > Streptophyta > Magnoliopsida > Asterales > Asteraceae > Tanacetum > Tanacetum coccineum. The sequence continues at coordinate 49,232 of BQNB010011148.1, forward strand.
AGCCGTTACAGTTTAGTGAATGTTACATTTTTAGAATTTATAGATATTTATTTTTCAAGATGTTACATTTCATTGTTCTCTAAAATGTTACAACATTGACTAATTTTTTTTCTTAATTTTTTAAAGAAAGTATTTTTCTATTAAAGAAATGTTTTGTGTTTTTAAAATTTTTAAGACTTCTTTTTTTAAAAGTCTCAATAATTTATAAAGTAGTAGAGATAGAGATAGGAATATTTATTTACTGTAGCTCAATATAAGTTTAATCGGTTTGTTCTTAAACCCGGCCTAAGAAGAGAATCTTGCATAAATGATCAATCGATTGAACATGAATATGTTTGTTCGCATATGCCGGTTTCTTTCTGATATCTTGACAAGATCTTCTCCCCCTGCTCCAGTTTATGATCTTTTGTGTATAGAGAAACATCAACTACTTGAACTATTCCAATTAGACACTAAAGAAGATCTCTTTGGTAAGTTACATATATATTTGTTTAATTTAATATACTCATTCGATCATGTTATTTATATATTCTAAAGAGTAAATTATAGATACGCTCCAAGTGGTTTCTTCATATTGCATGTTTAGTCCCCACTTCTGTGAAAGTGCACGTGGCCTCCTTTTGGAGAAACTTTCGTTGCATTTTCCCTCCCTGACAGGACCATATCTGCAACACTTTTGTTTTACTTTTGTTCCACTTTGGTCCCTGTCAGGGAGGGAAAGTGCAACGAAAGTTTCCCCACAGGGAGGCCGCCTGCACTTTCGAAAAAGTGGGGACTAAACGTGCAATCTGAAGAAACCACAGGGAGCATATCTACAAATTGATTATGTATTTACTATTCACAGGATCCGTGGTGTCGAAAGTGGAACAAGTGCTATTAGTGAGTTTTCCTTATTCGCTATACAGGTTGAAGAACGGTGCAAAACTAGAAGATGTGTCCTTAAGTATCCCTGGAAAAGAGAAGAGGGTCGAGACCGATGAAACTCTAACCATAACACTAGACTTTGAAACCAAGGATTATAAATCAGGTTTGTATACTGCCAAGTGCGATAGGGAACTTCGCAACCCATGTTGAACCCTAGGCACTCTCCCGATTACCCCTCCCCTCGTATTTTCAAGTCAATCCACAACAGGGTTAATTTAGGTAATGTGGTTTTGTACAAGACCACGTACGACATTAAATTGAAAGATGGAGTCCTTATGCTTACTTTTCACAAGAATCCTCATAACGCTCCCCCGTACCCAAGTTCCTTTAAAACTTCACTTTTACATCTCTAAGCCACTCTTTAATCGTTATTATTACGCTATAAGCTTTTTATTTATGTAATTGTTTTTTTATGGTAGTGACCTTATTACTCGATTTTGCTTGCAAAGCTAATGTATGGTGTCAGTTTGAACCAACTTTGTATTTGTATTTGTATGTGTTGAGTTCAACGATGTTCTCGTTCTCGAATCAATCAAGTGGTGTAGGATATTTTGTTGATGGAGTTTCCAAGGGCCTGTTGTGATCCATTGTTCAAAGTGTTGCTTCCCTATTTGTAATGTTTTTTTTGTTTCCCATGTGTGTTTGGCTCTGTTTGTGTTTGACATTTTTAATAAAATTGTTGTGTTCCCAAAAAATAACCAAGAAAAAGTCACTACGACACTACGGTTGCGTTTAGTTGGAGAACATTTTCTATTTTCCGTTTTGTAGGAAAAAGGAGGGGGTTTTCATCTTCACAAAACAATTAAAAATTTAGAAAACGCGTTTAGTTAGAGAAACATGTATTTGTGTTTTCCATTTTACTTTTATAATATTATAAAGACATATTCGAAACACAAAAATAAATATTATAAACTAACCAAATAAATTATAAAACTACTAAAAAGGTCTAATTGGAGAAAGTAACGAATTAAAAAAGTAAACTTTAACATCAATCAACATGAAAAAAATCTTCATATGACTACAATTCAATATAAAACCACCCTCGAGCACCTCGCGCAACACGACGACTCGTATAATTTTCAATTTTATATGTTTTTCGACGTTTTTGTACATTTACGGACGTTTTCGTCCGTTTTTTTACGATTTCGTCTAGTTTTTTACGTTTCCGTCCGTTTTTACGATTTCGTCTGGTTTTTACATTATCATACATTTTTTATGTTTTCGCCCGTTTTTTACGTTTTCGTTCGTTTTTTACGTTTTCGTCCATTATTTTACGATTTCGTTTACGTTTTCGTCCTGTTTTTTTACGTTTCGTCTGTTTTTTGGTTGTTTTTCGTCAGGTTTTACGATTTCGTCTGGTTTTTTACAATTTTTACAATTTTTTAGGTTTTACCAAACGTAAAAAACATAAAAAACGTACGAAAATGTAAAAAAAACTGACGAAAACGTACGGAATAGGACAAAATCTTATGAAAATTGACGCAAACGTAAAATAACGTACGAAAACGTAAAAAACGGACGAAAACGTAAAAAACGTATGAAAACGTAAAAAAAGTATGAAAACGTAAAAAACGTACGAAAACGAAAAAAACTAACAAAAACGTATGAAAACGTACAAAAATGTACTGAATGAGACAAAATCGTACGAAAACGGACGCAAACGTAAAAAAGCGTACGAAAACGAACGCAAACGTAAAAAACGGATGAAAACGTAAAAAACGTACGAAAACGTAAAAACACGTCTAGTTTGGCCAATGCCCGTACTGGCCCGTGCCCGTTTTAGCCTGTGCCTGTTTTACCCGGTGCCCGTTTTGGCCCGTGCCCGTTCTGGCCCGGGCCCGTTCTGGCCCGTGCTCGTTTTAGCCCGTGTCCGTTTTGCCGGTGCTCGTGCCCGCCCGTTTTGCCACCTCTAGGTGTTTAGTGTTATATGGGAAATAAGGGGGAAAATAGATCCAAGTGTCAGAAAAGGAAAACAGGGAAAACAAAATAAAACTCTTTTCTAAAACCATACATTTTTTTTACATCCCTTGGTTAGGTATTCAGTTACATACCAGAAATTCAAACATTCATGAATTAAAAAGCTATAAATGTTTATGCAAAAGTGAGGACCATATAATATCAGTTTTTATGTCAAATTAAGTAGAGATCCGCTCATACTAATGTTTAAATTTCTCCCGAAGTCCCGATATATCGAAAATGAAATATGATACACTCATGCATGTCTATTGTTAAGCAAGTTCACAAAGTTGTTCGGTTGATTATTGATTGGGCTTTCTTCAAGCCTACTAGACCAGATGGCCTAATAGCATATGACGGATAAAGAAACTATCAGCCAAACCACCCTTAAATTCTTGTCTTTTTACGTATTTATTATTATATATGATTTTATTATTCGATTGTTTCGCGTTGATATCATTGCATTTAGCCAGAAATGAACCAAACTTAAGTACGTACAAAAATTTAGCTGGCATACAAACTAATAAGCCAAAAACTAGTTGCATATCTAATGATTATTGTACGTTCGATCTCTTTATTTATACACCATAAAATATATACAAATAATAGTATCGATTTTGGATTCAATAAAGACTAAATAAATGTAGACACGTAGAATAGTTTGCTTCAAAGACACCTCACATAATTATTTATGTGTAATAACATAATAATGAAAACGAAACAAGATGCAAAACCCACATGTATCTCTATGATTTCTTCATTGTTCTCTCAAGTTAATCAATGTTTGTTTCTTTGTTTTCATTTTATTCCGTTTTCTTGTTTCAAGAATACTAGACGAGTACCCGCATATAGCGGCAGAAATTCCTAGCGGCCGATAATTAACTATATGCGAAAAAAGTTTACAATTAAAATTGATATGATATGAAAGGGAAAAATATTGGGTACCTTGATTGGTTTGGCTGATGTGCGAAAAGAAGAATCATTGCAAGTTGTTTGGTCCTCGTTTGTGGTTTGCTGTTGCAGTAAGAAGAAAGAAAAAAAAGACATCTTTTATTTATTATTATTTTCTTTCGGTCAATTAATATACTAAATATATCAGCGGGTATTTTAGGCGCATCTCGGTATAGGCTCCCACAGGCCTTTAGCGCCATGACTAATCAGGATCCGACATGGAATATGGACACAAATGCATCATCTCATCTCAATTCACATACAAGTAATTTAAATACCGTTTATAATAAATGTTTATATCCATCTGTTTGTGTTGGTGATGGTAAATCCATACATGTTATCAACACCGGCCATAGCATCTTACCTACCCTTAATTGTCCTTTACACTTACATAATGTTCTAGTCACCTCCTAATATCATCAAAAATCTTAATTATGTTTGTCAATTCACTAGAGATAATAATTGTACTGTTGAATTCGATGCATTTGGTTTCTCAGTAAAGGATTTCTTAACCCATCATATCCTCCTTAGATGTGATAGTTCGGGAGATCTTTACCCAGTTACATCGCCTTCCCCCACTCCTCATGCTTTGCTTTCTATGAGTCCCAGTACGTGGCACCAGTGCCTCGGGCATCCCGGTGAAGATGTACTACGTTCTCTTAAGTCTCATCAATATATTTCTTATAATAAAGAGAAGTCCTTACATCTTTGTCATGCGTGCCAGCTTGGCAAACATGTGAGACTTCCGTTTACCAGTTCAGATTCTATTATTACTCGTTCTTTTGAGATTGTGCACTCTGATATTTGGACTTCTCCCATTGCTAGCTCCGGTGGTTTTAAATACTATGTGTTATTTCTTGATCATTATTCTCATTATTTGTGGATTTATCCTCTGCGTACTAAATCTGAAGTTTTTCAAAAATTCCTACATTTTCGTTCTTATGTAAATAATCAGTTTAAGTGTGATATTGCGGCTTTTCAGTGTGACCATGGTGGTGAGTTTGACAACACCAATCTCCTTAACTTGTTTGCTCAAAATGGCATTCAAGTCCGTTTTTCTTGCCCAAAAACGTCACAACAAAATGGAAAGTCGGAGCGAATGATCCGCACTATTAATAATGTCATTCGCACCCTTCTTTTCCAAGCTCACCTTCCACCCACTTTTTGGGTCGAGGCATTACATATGGCTGCCTACCTACTAAATCTCCTACCCTCATCTGCCATTCAAAATGAGATACCTTGCACTAAACTATTTAACAAACAACCTGATTACTCACGATTGCGTATCTTCGGTTGTCTTTGTTACCCACACCTTCATTCCCCTCATAAACTTGCACCTCGTGCCACCCCTTGTATTTTCCTTGGATACCCCGCTTATCATCGTGGGTATCGATGCCTTGACCTCTCCACTAACAAAATCATCATTCTTCGCCATGTAACCTTTGATGAACTTCAGTTTCCGTATGGTTCCACCACTCCATTACAACATACATCTTACACTTTTCTCAACCCTACTCCATCTCTAATACATTAACATATCATTCATAATACAACCCAACATCCTATGACTCCACATGTACCTATTACCCCTATGGTCCAAAATAACCCAATTCCTAGCCCAACACCTACCCCAATGCATAGCGTTACACCAACCTCGGCCCATCCAGACACTCCACCCCACCACAACACATCACAATCTACGACCCAACCTAATTTTACCCATACTACCCCTACTTTAGCAACTACACACACGATACCTAATCCTCCCACCCAGACTCACCCTATGGTCACACGTTCCTAAGTTGGCACCGTTAAGCCCAACCCTTATTTTTATGGTTATACTTCTCATACTTCTCCTATTTCTCCTATTTCTAAGTCTCCCTCTTTTGCGTTATTAGATCCTAATTGGCAAGATGCTATGTATGATGAATATAATGCTTTAATTAAAAACAATACTTGGGTTCTTGTTCTGAAACCACCCAACGTTAATGTGGTTCGGTCTATGTGGTTGTTTCGGCATAAATATCATGTCGATGGTTCATTAAGCAGGTATAAGGCTCGTTTGGTGGCTAATGGGCGTAGTTAACAATTTGGTGTTGATTGTGATGATACTTTTAGTCCCGTTGTTAAACCGGCTATCGTTTGTATGGTTCTCAGTCTTACTTTGTCTCAAAATTGGCCTATTCATCATTTTGATGTTAAGAATGCATTTCTTAACGGCGACCTTTCTAAGACTGTGTATATGTATCAGCTACCGGGTTTTGTAGATGCTTGGTTTCCCCATCATGTGTGTCGATTAAAGAGATCTTTATACGGATTGAAACAAGCACCCCGCGCTTGGTTTCAACGTTTTACAGGTTATGCGAACAGGGTTGGTTTCTTGTCGAGTCATTGTGACTTGTCCTTGTTCATATATCAACATGGTTCCGAGGTTGCATATTTATTGATTTATGTTGATGATATTGTACTGACGGCATCTTATACGTATTTACTTCAACGTATTATCTCCTCTCTTCATAAGGAGTTTGATATGACTGATTTAGGGGCGCTTAATTACTTCTTGGGGATTTCTATTACGCGTGACTCTGCAGGCATGTTTCTGGCTTAAAAGAAATATGCTTTGTAGCTTTTGGACAGGGCTCATATGGCTAATTGTAATCCAACTTGGACGCCGGTTGACACGGAATCCAAACTTGGTTCTGACGGGGATCCTATTTCTAACCCTACTCTCTATCGCAGTCTTGCAGGTGGTTTTCAGTACCTTACATTTACTCGTCCAGATATCTTTTATGCAGTGCAACAGGTTTTCCTTCATATGCATGATCCTCGAGAGCCTTATTTGGCAGCTTTTAAGAGAGTTCTTCGATATGTTCGTGGCACATTAGACTTTGGGCTCCAACTTTATGCATCCATTACAGGTTCTCTTGTTGCATATACCGATGTTGATTGGACTGGTTGCCCTACTACCAGGCGGACTACATCGAGTTATTGTGTCTTCTTGGGAGATAATCTACTCTCATGGTCAGCCAAATGGCAACATACTCTCTCTAGATCAAGTGTTGAAGCTGAGTATAGAGGTGTTGCTAATGTTGTTGCCAAAACTGCCTGGCTTCGTAATCTTCTTAGAAAGCTTCAAACACCATTATTATCTGCCACCCTTGTCTACTGTGACAATGTTAGTGCTATATATATGACTGCTAATCCTATTCAGCATCAGCGGACCAAACATATTGAGATTGATATACACTTTGTTCGTGATATGGTTGCTCTTGGCCAGGTTCGTGTTCTTCATGTACCATCTCGTTACCAGTATGCTGACATTTTCACCAAAGGACTACCGCCTACGCTTTTTGAAGAATTTTGTACCAGTTTGAGTGTTCGGCCATCTCCCGCTCAAACTGCGGGGGCGTATTAGTCAATATATTTATAAGTATTAATTATTTTGTATTAGGCCCATCAGTATGATTAGGCCTAAGCCTATAGTCTAGAATGTTCTCTTGTATCCTATATATAGATTGGTTGTTATCAATAATAATCAAGCAAATCAATTATTCCAATAGACCATACCTAATAAACATTAGGTTAGTTGGGTACAGATATTGTGGCCATGTTATGTGGGTAGATATGTTAGGAAGGCTCATCTAAATTGGATATGTTGGTTCAATAACCGGTGTAAGGTCCTTTGTATTTAACGAGGTGGTAAGCCAACGCTTCGCTGTGAGATGATTAGTGGGCGTCGTTTTGAGTTGGCTGAAGTGGGTCTGATGGTGATTGTCGTTGTCGTTGCTATATTTTATTGTTATTATGACGAACGAACCGATAACCTCAAAGGCTATTTTTGTAAATTGAAAAAAAAATTAGTTAACGGTCGTTAAGTAATGACCGATCCCAAGGACTATTTTCATAAATTCAAAAAAAATAAAATAAACTAACGGTCTTTACTTAACAGTTGTTAGTGAGGGGGGGGATATTTTGTAATTTTTTTAAAAATAAGGGTTGTTTTCATATTTTTGTAAATTCTAAAAAAATTAAACTAACGGTCATTACTTAACAGCCGTTAGTGGATGGGAGGGGGTATTTTGTAAATTTTAAAAAATGAAGGTAGTTTTCGTAATTTGACACATAGTGCGAGGGGGTATTTCGTAAATACTCGAGGGGTTATTTCGTAAATACCTACGGGTTGCGGGTGGGTTTTCGGGTCAGACTGACGGGTTGCCGTCGGGTAAACGGGGCGGGTTGTGTATAGGCGGTTTTCGGGTCGAACGGGTGATACCGGGTCGGGTCGACCCGGTGTTTGGTGGGTTACAATCCTACTAATTGTATAGTACGAGGTGGTACACCCGCGCTTCGCTGCCGGGCGGTTGGCGGTCGTCTTTGTTGTGGATGTCGAATTTCGGTTTTAGAGTGATGGTGTATTTGTAAACCTGGGATTCAATCACAATGTCCAAGCATAAAAAGAAACCCACACTATATGTAGACAAATGCAGTTACAAGAATGATAAAGAGCAACAACACGCGCGTTGCCACGGTTCGTCTGTATACGATAGTATTTAGAATTATAGTATTAATACATAAGTTTAGAGTTAAATGTAAGACGGCTATAAAAATAATACATTTTCTACATGAGGCTAGCCCCTATCATGAACGTCCCCCCTCCTTCCTCATGACACGCGGTCAAGTACTGAGCTCCCGAACTTCTGGAAACCCGAAAACACTCGCATAAATCAAATGTCTACAGTTTTGGTGTACTCATCCTTGAAATGCTGACTGGAAAACAACCAATTCAATCTCTAGGAAGAGAAGACTTGGTGGATCTTCCGTGGTGGGTTCAGTCTGTGGTGCATGAAGAATAAGCTAATCTCCAATAACCCAAAAATAAGCTATATGGAAAAGCGTATTTGGATATAAGCAAAAAGAGAAGGAGTAAAAGAATAAGCATAAAAAAATAAGCATTAATAAAAACCAACCTTAACCAAAAGCATATTCATTCATTAAAATAGGCCAATACAATAAGATCCAAGAAGCTTAAAAAGCTTTTACAATAAGCTAAAACTATACTACACTACTCCTAAAACTACCCTACACTACTATGTGAAAGATAAATCTACTCCTAATGAAATGAAATAGCTGGATCTGCTGCTCTTAAATAACCCAAACTGCAGGGGTAATTTTGTCATTTCGCCCTCTAATAACCCTTTTTATTTTCATAATACAAGGGATGTTCTTCCTTTTCACCAATCACAGCTCGACACGTCACCCTTCTAGAAGCTCATTTTCCAAACCTCGTACTGCAATCATTGGCTCGGATCACGAGCCAATGATTGAACCTCGTACATGTCGCTGCCACCTGACATGCCTGCAACCTCGTACCTGCAATCATTAACCGTCAACGCTGCCGCTGTGTGGCGGCCTATGATTGGCTACCCGCCAATGACGTGGCAGACACGTGGATGCCACATGGCAGGTCAATGGGTCAACGGCAGTCAACGGCGAGTCAACCGCTGGTCAACGGTGGTCAACGATGTTCAACAGCGATTAACCACCGCCGGACCACCGGTCAACGATCGGGTCGGGTTGGGTCAACGGTCGGGTCGGGTTGCCACGTGGCACCACCTGAGTGGGCCACGTGGCATGTGAGTAATACACCCAGCAGTGGCAAAGTAGGGACTCGAACACCCGACCTCTCGGTCAAGTGTCTAAGTGCAACCCATAATACCAACTGCTCTAAAGCATAGTTACATTATTGTATAGACTTTAAATATATTTAAGGTATAAAAGGTCTCGTCCAGTCTTTATTAATAAAGGGTTCAAAATAGAAATTGAACCGGTCCATAAAATGTTATTTGGACCGGTTCAAAATGTAAGGAACGTACCATTGGATTCGTAATTTTGTGCTCTTTCTAATGGAGTGCTCGGGGAATTGATCCGGGTTCGTTTGAATCTCGATAAACGTGAAAACGTCATCAAAAGTCACCCAAAAAATACCGTTTTTGCTTCGTTTTTAATCCTTTGTACCTGTAAGACATAATAACACAATACAGACATATTTGCAATATATTTTATCATATTTTATGGATATTAGTCTGATGTATAGTGTTTTTTGAGGTATAAATGATGTGTGTTTAAGCACACATCAGCCTTCATTAGAATATTTCAAAGTATTCGGTAGTAGATGTTATATTCTTAATACTAAAGACTATCTTACTAAATTCGACCCTAAATATATTGACCGCATTTTCCTTGGTTATTCACCTAATAGTAAAGCATATATAATCCTAAACAAAGAAACCATGAGGATCGAGGAATCTTTAAATATAAGATTCGATGAATGTCCACCTTCTAAATCATCAGCTTTAGTGGATGATGATATCATTGAAAGTCAAATCATAGAAAGCTAAATAGAAGACATAGAAGATAAGGCAAATGAAGCATTAAACAAAGAAATCATCAATATCAAGGAATCTAAAGATCATCCCATAGAAAAGGTCTTAGGAAATCTTAATGAGAGAACTCTAAGATCTCACGTCCAAAACTAAAGTAACTTCTTTTTATTCGTGTCTTCCATAGAACCTAAAAACATTAAAGAAGCCACTAAAGACGAAAGTTGGACTATGGCTATGCAAGAAGAATTGAACCAATTTGTTATAATGATGTTTGGAGTCTTGTTCCTCCACCAGAAAACCAAACCGTAATTGTTACTAAATGGGTCTTTAAAAATAAATTAGATGAAAATGGTGTAGTATCTAGAAACAAAGCTAGACTTGTCGCACAAGGATACAACCAACAAGAAGGAAAAGATTTTGATGAAACCTATGCTCCCGTAGCAAGACTAGAATCTATAAGAATCCTTCTCGCATATGCTTGTGCACATGACTTCAAGCTATTTCAAATGGATGTCAAAAGTGCGTTCTTAAATGGTTTTATAAACGAAGAAGTCTTCATAGCTCAACCTCATGTTTTTGTCGATTTCAAAAAACCTAACCATGTATTCAAACTCAAAAAGGCTCTTTATGGTCTTAAACAAGCACCCAAAGCTTGGTATGATAGACTCAAGGCCTTCCTCCTTAACCATAAGTACACTATGGGATTGGTAGATAACACTCTATTTACTTAGAAAAGACACACATATCATCATAGTCCAAATCTACGTGGACGACATCATTTTCAGTTCAACTTGCCAAGACCTATGTGATGATTTTTCTAAAATCATGCACGACGAGTTTGAAATGAGCATGATGGGTGAATTGAATTTCTTCTTTGGGTTACAAATCAAACAACTAGAAGATGGCATCTTTTTCAACCAATCTAACTACATTAAGGAAATGCTTAAGAAATTCGGTCTAGAAGATTCTAAACATAACAAAACCCATATGTCATCCGAAACCAAGCTCACCCGCGATGAAGACGAGGAATCCGTTGATGACACAAAGTATTGCGGCATGATTGGTATCCTTCTCTACCTTACGGCTAGTCGGTCGGACATCATGTTTAGTGTTTGTCTATGCGGCTGTTTTCAAGAAGATCCTAAAAACTCTCACCTTTAAGCGGTAAAAAGGATTTTTAGATATATTAAGGGAACAACTCATTTAGAACTATGGTATCCCAAAGGAACGAGAGTAGAAACCATAGTATACGCCGGCTCCAATCATGCGGGAGACTATGTCGATCGCAATAGCACAAGTGGTGTGTGCACATTCATAGGATATTGCCTTAATTCGTTGTTCTCCAAGAAACAAACTGCCCTAGCCATTTCCAACACCGAAGTCGAGTACGTATCCGCTGGAAAAGCTTACCAACAAGCCTTATGGATGAAACAAGTCTTAGTTGACTATGACATTAAACTAGATGACATACCCGTCCTTTGTGACAATAAAGGTGCTATCGACCTAAGAAAGAACCCCGTTCTTCATTCTCATACAAAACATATTGAAATCCGGCATCACTTCCTCCGCGATAATGTCTAAAAAGGAAACATATTTATTAAGAAGGTCTCCTCCGAAGACAACATTGCCAATATTTTAACGGATTTCCTGCTTGACCAGGTGCTCGGTGCATTTTGGGACAAGTATTACGAAGGTGATCAACTACCACATTCAAAACAAACCCTCTAATTATAACCCATCCTAACAACATTCACAAGAGCTACTTGCTTAAACGGTTCCCAATAATCTTTAGCAAAATGACCCGGTTTCTAATAGTTGTAACACAATCTGCAAGGTTTTTCTAGATGATAGGAATAACACTTAGCACACTTAGGATAGGGGCCCATAAACTCGTTTCTAGGAGGAGCTATCGCCACAAAACTTGTCCCCACTTTGGCCTTCTTATTATCTTTCCATGACCCTCATGGTTTACTTGTCTTTTCCACTCCATTTCTTTTCTCATTACCCTTCGTTAATGTACCACAGCTGACTGCCTCATCAGTAAGTATCCCAGACCTAAGAATTGCACTATGTATTGTGGTTGGTTGGGTCACTCGGAGCATTCCCGGAATCTCAGGAACCAAACCAGCTATGTAACTCTTGATGCATAATGACTCGGGAGTAACTAGGTGCGGAACCAGCTTGGCCAATTCATGAAATCGATTAGTGTAGGCGGCATGATTGGCTCCCACCATCTTATGATTCCAAAACTCATTTTCCAACTTCTCCATTTTGTTGCTTGGACAGAACTCTTCTACAAGTAATGCCTTAAAATTAGCCCATGACATACCTATTGCAGCTTCACGCCCTCTTTCTTGAACTTGGGTGTTCCACCAAGTTAATGCCTTGTTTATAAACGAGCTAGCAGCAAACTTCACTCTTTGATTCCCAGTGCATCCACTATTTTTAATTACTGACTCCATTTTCTTGATCCATCAGGTAAGTGCTATCGTACCTCCTTTTCCATCATACTCTTTTAGATTGCATGCCATGAATCCCTTGTAGGAAAATCCGTTGTTCCCACCATTCCCATTGTTTGCATTGTTCATGCTGTTATTGTTGTTGTTCACGGTGTTCATGTTGTTGGTCACTTGTGTGACAATCTGAGGGATGATGTTTTGCATCTGCTGCGCTATGATGGCAGCAATGTCAGGATTCTGGTTATTGTTGTTGTTTCAACTTCTTCGGGTTGGATCCATTTCTATGCGAAAACATAATATCAACATATGTTAGATGGAAGGAGACGGATTCCCAACCCAATATTCCTATTATAATTCATATATTATCATATACTCATGCATTCACAACATTAACCACCAACATATCAACACCAATTCGTGTAATCATACTTGCAAGTCCACGTGTGTTGGGGCGCATGTATAATTATGTTTGCCACCATAATTATAGACGCTCCTTTCCACAGATGTACTCCCTCCTATGACCACACTTCTTAATGTTAACAAAACATATAACATATAATTCACATCAAGCAAATCGCCATACATGGAAATAATCCAACAATCATTTAAGTCTTAATATTAAAATACTTAAACAAAATCCAATAACCAAAGTCAAACAAACTAAAATCTTAAAACTTAGAAAGAGACGGATAGTCAGGTATTAGGTCGAACTCTACTCTCACAAGTGTCTTCCAACTCATTACACTTGGGTCCACTCATTGTTGTGGACTTGAGATCTGAATCACTATCGGATACTACATAACTCAAAAACTCATAGTTTTGCCATTTTTCAAGAGCTTCCTTCGATAGTATTTTTCAAGTTTTTGAACGTTTTTTTGAAATTTCAAAAAAAATATTGATTTTTTTTTTCAAATTTTTGATTTGACAAATATCGATTTTTTTTTAATTTTCGAAAATTTTCCAAATCTTCGAAAATTATTTTCAATTTTTTGAACTTTTTTCAAATTTTTTTAAAAAAATATCGGTTTGTTTTTTCAAATTTTCAAACTTTTTTCAAATACTCGATTTGAAAAATATCAATTTTTTTTCAAATTTTCGAATTTTTTTTCTAATTTTCAAACTTTTTTTCATATTTTCGAAAAATATCGATTTTTTTCAAATTTTAGAAATTATTTTTTTCCTAATTTTCGAATTTTTTTTTTAATTTTTGATTTTTTTTTCTTCATATTTTTGAATTTTCAAATTTTTAATTTTCGAATTTTCTTTTAAAATTTGCGTCTTTTTTATAAATTTTTGAATTTTTTTTAAATTAATAAAATTATACATTTATGTAAATATATAAAATTAAATGAAATACAATCTCACCCTTAAAGAATAAAGAAAGTTACAAACAACTCCCTGTAGTTTAGTGTTAAAAAAAGGAAGGGGAGGAGACTTGATCCAAAGGTAATGAATGAGTTTTCTATGTTTTCCACCGAGATGAGGTTTTCTCATGATCATATATATATATATATATATATATATATATATATATATATATATATATATATATATATATGGTGGGGATACAATGAAAAGGCCCTTAAAATAAAAAGGCTAGGAAGCCATGAGATCGCGTCATGTGTCCCATCTCACCCTCTTATTTTTTTATAACTGCAAGGGTGTTTTTGTCATTTTACCTTATTTATTTAATATATTTTTTTATATCGTCTCTCACACATAATCTATAACTGTTTCACACACATATTAAAATTAAAAAAATCCGAAATTTTTAAAAAAATTTCCAAATTTTTTTTTTCCGAACATTCGCAAATTTGAAAAAAAAAAATTCGAAAATTAGAAAAAAAAATCAAAAATTTGAAAAAAAAAATCGATGTTTTTTTTGAGATTTTGTAGTACATCTCAGTTAAAAATGTTACTGCATCAAAATGTATTTTGTTAGTGCATTACATTTAAAAAAGTGAGTACATCTCAGTTAAAAATGTTACTGCATCACATTGTATTTTGTTAGTGCATTACAGTAAAAAAAGTTAGTACATCTCAGTTAAAAAAGTTACTGCATCACAATGTATTTTGTTAGTGCATTACAGTAAAAAAAGTTAGTACATCTCAGTTAAAAAAGTTACTGCATCACAATGTATTTTGTTAGTGCATTACAGTAAAAAAAAGTAAGTACATCACAGTTAAAAAAGTTACTGCATCACAATGTATTTTGTTAGTGCATTACAGTTAAAAAAGTAAGTACATCTGAGTTAAAAAAGTTACTGCATCACAATATATTTTGTTAGTGCATTACAGTTAAAAAAATTGTACATCACAGTTAAAAAGTTACTACATCACAATGTATTTTGTTAGTGCATTACAGTTAAAAAGGTTAGTACATCTCAGTTAAAAAAGTTACTGCATCACAATGTATTTTGTTAGTGCATTACAGTAAAAAAAAGTTAGTACATCTCAGTTAAAAAGTTACTGCATCACAATGTATTAAATAAGGATACTTCATGAACAATGAGACTCTATTAAATTGATTTTAGTAATAAATGTTATATGTTTTACAACTGAAAACATGTATTATAAGTAATGATTTAATATCCACTGCATCAGAATGTTGGTTTTTCTGCATCATAGTTATTTGTTACTACATCACTATTTAAAGCATCATATTGTTTATAGTTTAATTCAACTGTGATTCATCATGTTTACATACTATGATGCACTAGTTATATACAATGTGATGCACCAAGTCTAATTCAAAATCAATGTATCACAGTTTATAATTTAGTAAAACCTTTTACTTAAACGGATGCCCTAAAGTACCTCTAACATATGCACTAAAATACATACTTATAGAAAAAAGTTGAAAAAAAATTGTAAAAAGAAATTTTCGGAAAAAAAATTTCGGAATTTTTTTTCAAAAAAATATATTTTTCAAAAAATTTCGGAAAAAGATTCAAAAAAAAATTTCCGAAAAAAAAATTTCGGAAAAATTTGTTATTTAAATTTTCGGATTTTTCTTTTAAATTTTCAAAAAAAATTGAAAATTTTCGAAAAATTTTCAATTAAAAATTCCGAAATATTTTTTTCAAAATTTTAAAATTTTCCAACTTTATTTCAAATTTTCAAACTTTCTTTCAAATTTTCGATTTGAAAAATAGCGATTTTTTCAAATTTTTGAAATTTTTCCAAATATTCAATTTTTTGAACTTTTTTCAAATTTTCAAACTTTTTTTCAAATAATCGAATTGAAAAATATCGATTTTTTTCAACTTTTCGGACTTTTTTCATATTTTCGAACTTTTTTTTCAAGTTTTTGAACCTTTTTTCTAAATCTCAAAAAAACATTGATTTTTTTTCAAATTTTCGAATTTTTTTCAAATTTTCAAAAAAAATTTCAAAATTTTCGAACTTTTTTTCAAATTTTCCAACTTTTTTTTTCGAATTTTCAAAAAATATCGATTTTTTCGAAAAAAATTTTATTAAAATTTCGAATTTTTTTTTCTAATTTTCGAATTTTTTTTAATTTTCGAATTTTTTTTCAAATTTGCGAATTTTCGGAAAAAAAAATTTGGAATTTTTTTTTAAAATTTTCGGATTTTTTTTGAATTTTAATATGTGTTTATGTTATTGTTTGTGTATTTAATTATGTGTGAGAGACGATACAAAAAATAGATATTAAATAAATAAGGGTAAAATGACAAAAACACCTACTTCGAAGTTAATAAAAAAGGAAAGGGTGAGTATGGGACACCATGGCTCAATCTCATGGCTTTCTATCTTCTCATTTAAGAACCCTTCTCTTATACCCTATCTCTCTCTCTCATCTCTTATATATATTTATATATATATATATATATATATATATATATATATATATATAGTGGCTAAGTCCGCCCGATGGATGGGCATGACTTATAATTATTGTTTACATTTTTTTGTTTTAGTAATTATTGGTTTTTAACAATTGTATATAAATATATGTTATAGAATAGATAATCAGAGCTTGTTAAAATGATGCCATAACCTATCATAAAGCTTAAAAAATCCTTAATTAATTGTTGAAGCGTATGTACACTTGATAAAATCCACATGGATAATGTTAACCGCGGTAATCTAAAACAAAGGAACACTAAATTATAACAAATTGGGTCTATTTTGCATCAAAATAAATAACATGTTAAAATGTAAATAAGGTCCTGCCCTTAACAACCGTAAGGAAAGTACATATACTTTATTGTGGAGAAAAATATTAAATACTTAACGAAATATTTATAATCAATGGAGTAAAATGCTCGATAAAATCACGTTATCAAAAAATAATATTTAATAGAAACTCGTTAACCAACATACATACAAAACTATATAGTACGACAATATAATTATAAAATATATAATACTATTTAGAAACAATATATTTTGTATATATGATAAAGTACAATAAAAAAAATGTACAGTTTTCATCAGCAAACTGTATGAAAAACGTTTCAAGTTTTATGGTAAACATGTGTGAAAGTAGTAATTGTTGTGGTTCTTAATTGTTGATATACAGCTTTGATTATGAAGCAATCTATTCTTAAATCTAAATCCATCTACATACAAAAGTATTGTTTATTTGCTAGCAACATATCCCGTAAGAGTTTCTTGCCAGTGAACTTGAGAAATACAAAACATAATATAAAGATGAACTGATATAGTATGTGTATATGCAATAAAACTAAGAAAATAGAAAAACAGGTAGTATTTTTCTAAAGCAAAGAGAATAATATTACAATATTTTGTTTGTATATTTGCAATCTTTCAACTTGATCAATGTCATGTCTCTCTAGAAAGGTAAGCTTCTGACGATTCCTGTACGTAGTATACCAGAAGAGAGTATTAGTATATGAATCTGTTTTATGTCGGAAATAGGAATATAGAAACATAGCTCATCATTTGATATTGACAGTGATGGCTCCCTTTGATTGGCACACTCTAGGCATGAGCCAATCTTCACATGTGAATAAGAAATTTGCACGAAAGTTTCCCAAGGATATATATAGCTTCCTCGGTGTAATGTAGATCAATTTTCTTCTGTTTAAGCCTATCTTTCACACGATCAAGCTACAACACAATTATAACCATGTTAAGTAATGACATTTTCATCCAGATAACAACAATCGTGAAAGGGACATTAACCTGCTTAAAAGAATGAAGGTAGTAGCCTACTTATTTTTAAGTGTTAATTTATTCTGCGACAAGCAGATAAGCAGTTTTGTCAAAACACTGCCTTCTGCGCACAACTTCAGTAAGTTGACCACCTTCTTTATAGCCGACATAGCCCAGTGGCACTAGTAAAACATATAAAATTGCAACTTTTTGAACCTATCATTTCTACCACAAGAAACACACAACGCGTCATTACAAATAGCACTAAATAGTAGTAAAGTGTCGAGTGCTAATTGCAAGTTTTTGCACTTGTATTCTTGGGCTTGAGGGTACCCCAGCAGGCATGGAAGATCAAGGGAGAATTAGGTGCCGTTTCTTTTTTTCTTTTTTTACTCGTGTAGCTGCGGTATATTTACTTATGATTTATTTAGCTTATTGAGTTATTCATTTCTATACTTGCATATATATATGTTCTATAATCCTGAAGCTGCTAGTAACTTGAAAACACATTCAATCCCATTCAAAAATTAAGTTGGCCTGCTTTTTCTTCAAAAGAGCCGATTTAGCGTCTCTTTTGAAGCCTAAGCTTACCATACATGCTTTTCAATATAGAGCCAGATCTCATGTAAGTAATTGGTCAAGCCACTAATGACCATGAAACAAAAGATATGGATATGTTTACTCCTATAGTGCACATATGTATACTCATAATGACTATCCCAAACACGTCCATACAAAGAAATAAGTTGAATAAATGTACTAATATCAAAGCCGGAAAGCAACCTTATGGTCTAACTTTTAACCCTTTTATTATACATTTGACCCATTACGTATCAAACATTTGCCAAATTAACACGTTGATATGTAAACAAACACTGACATGTCCCCTGCCGTAGTGCGTACGCTCGCCAAATCCCTCCATCTGTAGTTGCAAAACTAGATGATCGATCTGATGCAATGGGTTTTGAAGTTATCTCCAGTTTCATTTTAGCAGTTGCTTCATCTACAACATCAATACCTACAATTGCCACACTAAAAAGCATATGATCCTTAATTTCATGTCACTACCTATCTTTTGGTAAAAATCGTCCACTGATGTACGGACACGGGATGATTGCATATTGAAAAAGGCGGTATCTGCAAGGAGTTAATGAGGAATCGGTGGCGCTTCAAACCATCACTTTTGTAATGCGCACCATATTTTTCTAGCGGGTCCCAGTTTCGACCAAAACACATCATATGCAATTTTTTTCCCAGCTTGTTAAAATCCCCATTGAAATAGCCTTGGCGCTTGACGTCTTGCAATGTTCAAATAAATGATAAAAAATAGTGAGATTTATACACTATTAAACTTAACTAGAAATATGTTTATAAATGAGATTGTCTCATTGTTATTCTTTAAAGCTGGTGGTCATTAGTCTCCGGCTTCAACTTTACAAATGAAGTGTTTGGGATCGCTTATCTAAGTGTATAAGTTAAACTGCTTACATTAAAAGGGAGCATGAGTGTGACAGGAAAAAAATAAAACTGAACCAAAAGGTATATTATAGGGAAGTAAGCAACTAAAATGCATTTTTGACCTGAGAAAAAGTCACACATACAGAATAATGGTAAAAACATATCCCTTATAGCCAATGGTATAAGTTCAGGAGAAAATTGACCGCTCTGAAAACATTATTAAATAAGAGTCGTGTACAAAAAACGCACACACAAATAGAATACACACTTAACTGAAGAATGGAATAAAGGAATGAACCATAAGTAACTCTTAACGTGGTCAGGACAATCACAAACATCCCAAATATGTAACTAAATTATTACAATAAAGACGAACATTTCAAAATAATCATTATCTAAAATCATTATCCAAAGTGTGTGTATATCTGAATTTACACCATTGGTTCGCAAACCTGCTCACCCATTTTCCCCTGCAACAAATATGTGGTCATTAAAATAATAAACAATACCTTAAATGTTGTTTTATAAACTCACATCTACATCCACCATGATGAACAATCTCATGACGTTCCTTAGGGGTTGTGAAATCCGTTTTGTGATATTGGATCGTGGGTCTGTATTACACATCGGAACAAAACACAATACGGCACAACAACACAAAAAAGGTTCCTAATAACAAACATGTTGTATCAAAATCATACACAGAAAAATGTTGTGTTAACACATGAAAAAACTGAGTGAATATGAAGAACTTCGCAGGTAAGGCAACATATGACTTAATTTATATAATTTTAGACTAGTAACATTATTTAAGTCTACGGGTAGTATTTGTAGATACCTATAATTCTTACCATAGTTTCTCGTCCAAAAGCTCTACCTCACGGGTAGCAGGTCCAAGAGTCACATCTTCTCTAGGCTTCCTAGTCTTTCTTTTCGATTATCAAAATCACAAAAAAATAGAGACAGATCTAATGTAGTCAGGCCACTAATAACCATGAAACAAAAGAATACAATAATAACCATGAAACAAAAGAATACAAGTATTAAAACTTCACCTTTAAATCTACTGCAAATCTTTTTTACTCATCATCTTATTTTTAAACTATAATACAGTAGGCGAAGAATACATATCATGTCTCATTTAAAATCCATAGAAAAACACTACTAACTGAAAATTAAATATTTTAACGTATAACAAAAAGAAGGCAGCAAGATGTTTTCATACCTTCCTGTTCATAGGGGAGTGCAAGATGTTTTCATACCATGTTTGGCCTCCGATTAGGGTTAGCTGCTTCTTGATGGATTTAGCATTTTCGGATGATGAATGCATTATATTATTGATAAATAAAGAAATATTTAGACTTTTTAATTAAACATAATTAAAATAATAATAAAAAATAGATAAAAGATGTTATTAATCAAATTTAGTTGTTATCAGTATGATGATTATATTATGAATGAGACGTGGAATTTTTTTTTATAATATTGTGTTTTTGATATATTTTCCAAATTTATCTTAAAAAAGAATTTTTTTTAATGCATAACATTTTTGTTTTTTTATAGTGTAACACAACTTTTGACAAATAATGCTTATCACAAATAATGCTCAACATGTTTCTTCAAAATTACATTTGTAATCTTCAATCTTCTTCTGTTGATATATTGATTTAAACAATGTATGCTCATTCATCATTTCATCCTTTCTGCTCTTCCAAACCTAACTACACACAATCTCTATACGGCTTCAAGATCTTTGAAAAATATCTTGTCTTTCTGCAAGAATATGATCTCAAGTACGAAAAGAATTAATTGATTATTTTAGAACTTATTGTAATAAAGATAAAAACATACCTCCAAAACTCCAAGAGAAAAAGATGGAGTAAAATCTGTAAACCTCTTAACAGCAAGTAAACAAATTGAAACAATGAACAATACCTGCTCAAGAAAAAAAAATATGTTAACAACTCATAATCCGAACCTTTTTTAAAATGCATATTAACCGTGTGAAAAACTAGAAGGGGGGTTGAATAGTTTTTCGCTTTTTATTTTAAGGTTTTAAAGTGTTTGTAAAATTTTAGATTCGACTTTATGTGAATTCAACACTTGCACAATATGAACAATATACTTATGTAAACAATCAATAAAGTGATATGAGAAAGTAATGTAAGACAAGAGATAAGAGTAAGAACAATCAAACCCAAGGTTTTTAAGATCGGGATCATTTTC
>BQNB010011149.1:0-82162 GCA_026074375.1 Tanacetum coccineum
AAAGGCGAATGTTGTCGCTGACGCGTTGAGCAGGAAGGATAAAGAACCGATTCGAGTGTGTGCTTTAGTGGTGACGGTACATAACAATTTACCCGAGCAAATTCGAAATGCACAAGTTGAAGCATGCAAGGAGGAAAATATTGGTGCCGAAGGATTTCATGGCAAATGGGGCTATTTAAAGTTAGATCCGATGGTACGAAATGTCTGAAAGGACGAGTATGGTTACCATTATTTGGAGGATTGAGGGATCTAATCATGTTGGAATCTCATAAATCAAAATATTCCATTCATCCTGGGTCGGATAAAATGTACCACGATTTGAGGAAGTTGTATTGGTGGCCGAATATGAAAGCTGACATTGCGACATATGTCAGTAAGTGCTTGACATGTGCTAAAGTCAAGGTTGAACACCAAAAGCCATCAGGATTACTTCAGCAGCTAAATATTCTTGTTTGGAAATATGAGAGAATTACAATGGATTTCAATTACAAAGCTTCCAAGAACACCATCTGGATATGATTCAATTTGGGTCATTGTTGACTGATTGACTAAATCTGCTCACTTTAATCGATGAATAGAAGTATACAAATGGAGAAGCTTACTCATTGTCTTAAAAGGAGATTGAATTGAAGGCAACGGGGTACCTGTGTCTATTATTTCGGACAGAGAACCCTCGGTCACACAGGATTTTGGGAGATCTCTCAAAAGGTCCTTATGGGGGAGTGGACGAATTTAGATATGAGCACTGCTTACCATCTTGAAACTGACGGTCAAAGTGAAAGAACAATACAGACATTGGAAGACATGTTGCGCGCTTGCGTGATTGACTTTGGTAGTGACTGGGATAAGCACTTACCTTTGGCTAAATTCTCATACAATAATAGTTATCACGCTAGTATTAAAGCCGCACCTTTCGATGCTCTATACGGAAAGAAATGTAGATTGCCTGTATGTTGGAGTGAGGTTGGAGATGCCCAACTCACGGGACCATAAATGATTCGTGAAACGACAAAGATGATTATGCAAATCAAGAACCGATTATTAGCTGCTCGTAGTAAACAGAAAAGTTATGCGGATGTGAGACGTAAACCTTTAGAGTTCGAAGTGGGTAACAAATTTATGCTAAAAGTATCACCGTGGAAAGGTGTTGTCGATTGAAAACGTGGAAATTTAAGTCTCGTTATATTTGAGTACCATTCAAGATTTTATCAAGAATAGGTCCGGTGGCATATAAACTGGAATTACCCCGAGAGCTTCAAGGAATATATAATACGTTCCATGTTTCGAACTTAAAGAAGTGTCTATCAGATGAAGACCTTATAATATTCCATTCGACGAAGTAAGGAATCAACGAAAAAGTTGCATTTCAATAAAGGAAACCCATTGAAATCATGGATAGAGAATGAAAAACAACTTAAGCAAGTCGGAGTCCTATAGTATTAAAGTTCGATGTTAAGCTACGAGTCGTGACAGAAATATACTGTGGGAACGTGAGGACCAGATGTTGAAGAAATACCACATCTCAGTCGATTTTAACATAGATAGCGAGCAACAAGATAACTGATCTTCGAGGACGAAAAAGGGGGGGTGATCCTTGTTAGGAGGAAATGCTGTGACAAACCTAAATATTTCAAGTTCGTTATTTTATTCTCGATATAAATTATAATTTTCATTTTTATATGAGATATGGAACATCACGACTAACGGGAAGAAGATTATGCATACAATTGTAATTTACGCGACGTTTATGAAGAACCGACGAATCCTACGTTAAGTATCGACGTTTATGTTTTCAAATTTCCATAGAAATATTTTTATTACATTCGTTTTTATTTTTCGTGTCTCGTACTATTTTTACTTTTTACGAAAAACGACTACAAATCGGTAACCTTTTTAAATAACGACTTTGATAATACCCGCATTTACAAAATGTGGGACAAGTTTTTTTATAACTCTTCCCATTAACCTAAGGGGGATCAAAAGTGGAAGGGATCCACAATTGACCCCCATGTGTCATCCAACCTCAAGTTTCAAGCAAACACTTGGCAATTCCCTTCTAGGCATATATATAGCCACTTTGACCCACACATGCACACACTAGACATTTTATACACTCAAAATTCGTACTTTGTCTCTCCTCCTCCTCATCTTAGATGCCACCAACACACAAACAAACACTCATTCTTATAAATATTTTGAAGATCAAAAGATTAAACACACTAGTGAACTCTGACGACCTAGTGTAATCCCTATATTTTTGAGGAGTGAATTAAAGAGTTTTTTTAAAAGAAGATTATTTCAAGTTGGGACTGGAGATTACAACAAGTATTATAAAGTCATTTGGGTAAATAAAAGTGTCAAAAATTAATTTTCTGGTAAAGATCAAGATGGAGTAGAAGCTTACCATGATTATGGATCATTTATTTTTTCATCATTATTCCTCATTTGTTTGGGTATAATCTCTACATGTGTCTTGTTGTTATTTATATTTTACATTGATTTCATTAAATGTACTACATGTATGATATATGATGATCAAGAAATAAAATGATACATGCATGCATAGATCTAGGTAAAAAAAATGACTAAATCAATTATAAAAACTTGCTAGAAATCATTGAAAATTTACGGCTGTTGTTAATAGTAAGTTCTGGATTTTTACATAAGTATTAGACTTTATTTGATTTACTTAGGTTGTAGAGAATTGAGTGATGATCATGTGGCTACTTGGATACTCAATGGAAAGTGAAAATTTAGATCAAGTGTATGACCATTTTCACCAAAAGACATCAAATCTACCTTGCTTAGACAGAACTTATAAAAAGTCATGATTGCGTACTGAGTTAGTTAAAACCAAAAACTATGAGACCAGATAAAATCATGTAGATATGTACCCATGGATGATCAACCAATTAAATTATGGTTTGAAAATGCATCAAAAATGTGAAAGTGTATTTTAAGCAAAAAATTGCCAACTTGACCTTGTATAATGAGTGACCTTAATTATATATTTACTTACAATAAGTATCAAATGACTTATAATTTATAATGTAACATTTAAAAATGTAAACTAGAATATAAATTTTATATGTAATATCATTTATGGTTTGAAGAATACAACTATTTTTGCAACATGAACATAAAATTTTTTACGTCTATATCAATACTAAAAATTTGTAAAGCGTTTTTGCGACTAAAACCCGAGATGGTAGAACCCCCTTTTGGGAACTATTTGGTATGATGAACCTACGAGATAATAAAATTAAACCCGACTCGAGAACCCGAAAATTTACATAAACTCATAAACACGCTTAAAATGGACTATATGACCATATTAGGGCCATTAGTTCCCAATAATATGAATGGACCTATTGGATCTTGAACTTTGGACCCAACCCACTTGGGCCCAATTAATGGGTTAAGATCTAGTCTTCGACTTATAAAATAGACTAAATTACTTAATGGACTCATAAATGGGCCTATTGGGCCTTTGGACTAAAATTGGTAACAACTAGTGAAAAATGAGCAAATTTTGTACATGTTAAACACATAGAAGACTATGAGAATAAAACTTTGGGAATTATAAATTGTTGATCATCATATAAGATACATGTATATATATACATATTTAAATTTTGAATTTTATTTTATCGACTAGAAACCTAAGACCCGTTACTATTTGTATAGGTCTTGGTTGATTAACGCACCTACTTTTGAAGTTTTTATTCTTCGATATTCTCCTCTGACATCACTAAGTGAGTTCATAGCCTCGCATGCTTGGTTTTAAAATAGAACACAAGGGACCCGAATGTATGCTAGTAGCTTGATTATTATAAGTTAGCTTAACTCGCTAGATAAAAGACCCACGGAAATCATGAATTGTTAATTGCCGGGAAAAAGGCATACGCTTATACATGAAATAGTACTATTTGGTGGCTACCACCTCCGATCCGTGACGACTAGTTATCGTCTTGTGTCGGGAAAAATGACACAACGGATGCATTGTATAGAGAATAAGATACACTCATAGCGAGGGTGTATAGTGGGCATTATATTGAATATATGATAAGGTTCAATGTCATGAGGCTTATAATAATCTCCCGATATAACTTTGTACGGCCACATCGTTGTATCCAGATGAATATTGAAAAAAAATGATACTTGTGTTCGGAAATTATTTTTATTGTTTATATATATATAAACTCCAATGGTTTTCACTCAACATTATTGTTGACCTTTTACATGTTTTTATCTCAGGTCCTTGAAGGTAAATTTCCGGCGATGAGATAAAAGGCCCGCTAAATATTTATTCTTTGAAAATAGTTTTGTAAAACGTTGTATGATGTTGTTAAACTTATTGGGAACGTGATGTAAGCTTTATTTTATTTAAATGAATGCAATTTTCTCAAAACGCCTCTTTTTGAGTCGTTTTCTATGATTTGAGTTATTGTGCTATGACGTAATACCATTGAACCCTTCCGCTGACCGAGCTAAATTGAGGGTGCTACATATATTATAGTCAAAACTCATGTATTTTTACTACCATCGCAATTAATGGTACGTCCGAAGAATGAAGAATTATCAAAGAAATTATCCGGAATTATTATGATCGTGAAGATGGTGAAACTACACCGAGTTTCGTAGTATAGTGTTTAAAAAAATTGAACAAATTAGAAAAATCGCAATAAAAAAGAGAAGGAAAGTTTGAAGATAATCGTTTCGAAACTACCGAAGGAATTACACGAAGGATCGATTATTCGTTGATACAATCGGACGATGTGGAGTATTGTAAAAAGTTGGAAGAATATCGCCAACTTGCCCTTGTAAAGTATGTAAAAGTATGGATGATTAGAAGTTGACCATTACGTGAACGCCAACTTAAGTTTGTTGTTTTTTGATCTATGACAAGACGTTGTAAATAGTTTTGTGTCTTTATCATGTAATGTTGGGAAAAGTGTCTAGCAACGTTATTTTAGACTTAATCTATTGTTTTCGTAAATTATTATAACAACAATTTAATTTCCCCTTTCCTAATCATTAACCATGGGTATTACACGAATGAGGAATTTGAGATCGAGCGTGCATGTCTATTCCGACGTTACAAGCCCCACCCCCCAGGGATGCTTGTCTCCTGATGGCCTTTTTGGTATATTATATTGGAGATAGTTAGAAATGCCCCATACCCTATATTACCTCTACTATTCCTACTCTTTAGCTTTTTCGAGGTGGGAAGTAGCAGTCACATGTTGGTCTAATCCCACGTTACGGTGTGTATGTGTGGTCATTGCCGCCCTCTCAGGAATATTGGTATCGATAAAAGATTAGCTAAGTAATCAATCCCTATGCCTTCTTATACAAACCCATATTTATACTTATAAACTTGGTTTACTCCTTAGCTTTAGCGTAAGATGAGTATCCTTTGCCAAGCTTATGATAGAATACTCGTCACGGACAAGCAATTGAGCGGAATTAAGTTACAAGTTACCAATAGATAGTTTAGTGATTAGAGAGTTTTCATCTTCCTATTTCGTGAGGTGTTGTTTGTGTACTTGTAAATAGACAAAATAATGCTTTAACGTAAAATAATCCTTCGAGATACATTTTTATAGACTTCAAGAGCTACGTTGAGGACAAGTATAGGATTCAAGTGGGGGAAATTTGAGACATCAACTAACGTTATTTATAGCATCATTTATCCTAACTATTTAACCCAATTTTGTATAATAAGCAAAGA
This sequence comes from Tanacetum coccineum, assembly GCA_026074375.1. Classification (NCBI taxonomy): domain Eukaryota; kingdom Viridiplantae; phylum Streptophyta; class Magnoliopsida; order Asterales; family Asteraceae; genus Tanacetum; species Tanacetum coccineum. The sequence goes on from BQNB010011149.1 coordinate 5,735, forward strand.
ATAGTTACTTAATCGTTTTATATTTGAGAATTTCAGTATTACTGGAGTACTTTGTGAATATTGAGCAAAAGGCACGCATTCTAGAGCATAAACCAAGATATTATTTTGAAGTTTAATAGAATCTGACTACCAGTACGCCATATACAGCAATGGCAGATACTGCGAATCCGTGCCAGCACTCCACCAAGAGACCACAAAGGAAAGAAGATCAATACGCCGTATCTAGAAGACCAATATGTCGTATTAGAAATATAGTATGTGAATATTCTGGAAGATATCAAACGTGGTCCCTACTCCAAGAAACTCCAATACGCCGTATCCAATCCTTTGGATACGCCGTATTAAACCGACTTCCAGTATCTATAAATACAAAATTCAAGATTGAGTTTTTAAGTGTGCTAAATCATATTCTCGATACCTAAACTATAAAAGTCGATTTTCAGAGGAGAAAAAGAGCAGAAGAGGTCATGCAACGCATTCCAATCCATAGAAGACAACATGTAATATCTTATACTTTTGTAATCAATTATTTTTGGTACATTCATTAACTCGTTAGTTACTACGCTAAAACAATTACTCTTGTATTAATTATGATGTTAGAAGGCTAATACCTTTGGGTGTTAGTTATTATTATGAAGATCTGAATGTTTGGTTTTGTTTATATCTCGATTGCTTAATTTATCGTTGTATGCTTGTTTATGTTTATCAATTCATACTTGTTTACGTGCTTTTGTATGTGACCTATCATTCAACTAGATCTAGTGATACGGACCAAGTAATCTAGATGCCAGGATAGCTCTCCATATAGTAGTTTATACATCTAGAATCATAGGATCACAAGTATTGTCCTTCTAAAATCGTGCTAAGGATACGCTTCTGGCTTAACTAGTTAACGGAAATTGCCTTTGGTTTATTGAACATGTTGACTAGTAGGTGAATCTAGATAATTCAACAAATAATGTTCTGATTCCATTGGATAGTTGGACAAGTGGACTACTAGTGTATAAATTGCCATTAAGCAGTAAGTGGGTAAAGTCTCTATGAGCTAGGGTTTAACAAGATCACCATTGCTTTAATCCCTAAGATAGATTATAATCAAGTAATAAGGATGCTTTATGCGGATGCTTTAATTGTGACAGAATTAATGTGTCTAGGTCTTAGGATGAAGTCCCGCCTAAGTCTAAGAATGATATGCCTCTTCGAGATAAGTAATCATTGCACTGAATAAACAAACCAACTTCTAATCGGATTAATGATGGCTAATACAGTTTTCTATCATAAGGCTCGACCACTCTTTTATCTTCTGTTAATTTGCTTGCGTGGGTTAAAGTGTCTTGAATTGATTGTAGTCACCAACCAAACCCGTGCCAGTCTCTCAGGCTGAAAACCCCCCCTTTTACCTGTTAGAATTAGGATTAGAACTAACATATGATTAGCATAGGTTTGACTTAGATTAGTAAACCAAAATATAAATAAATTGAGAGATTTAACCTCGCTTCAAGTGTTCGACACCCTACTTACCACGAATCTACCACCGACCGGGTACACTGCCCGTTAAAGTGTTGTTTTTGGTTAAGTCGGCAAAATATAAATTTAAAACTTAAACTATCATAAATAAACACCACACAACGACACATCATCGACCTCATCAGACTCTTCGAGAAACATCCTCCCGTACATCAGTGCTAACTCTTAGAAACGTTGGTTATAGCTCAACACATCAGTACGTTTAACCTTTAGGTTCTACAGTTTAATTTCTAGCTTCTTGATCTCGCCTCTTAGGCTATACTTATTAGTCTTCTTCTTCTTCAGTGTTTTCCATGTCATTCCATATGCAACCTCATGACTAACAGTCTTAACGTGGGAGTTCTACCACGTTAAAGCATTTCCCTAAAGAGTACATGTAGCAAACTTAATTTGGCATGCGACGGTGCAGTTGCTTATATGGAAAACAGATTCCATTTTCTCGAACCACTGAGTCAGACCAACGACTCCCTCAGTACCCTTGAAACTGAGGGGTTGGCATTTCAGGAAGTCACTGTAGGTGCACTCACGAGTAGCGCACTCTGTCCTTCTACCACTTCCAGAATCATGGCTATCATCGCCATTTCCACTGCCTCTGTTAGCTTCATACTCAGCCAACGCAGTAGCAACGCCTTAGGCTATCAGTGCCTTAATGGCATCATCGGTCATAGGGGTGGTGTTTCTCTTTGGCGGAATTTTCTTCAAAATCAGAAAATATAAAATTAGTTTAGTTCTAAAACTCGTGCTCCAAAGATGAAATGTTGTGATGTGATAGTTTAAAGTCGTGTTTCAATAGTATGGGACGGGTGTTTAAACTCAAAGTTGAATGATAAAGATAATTTGTGGGATCGGCGTACTATGACATGTTTCAATGTTATATAATACGGTATTATGTGAAATCATAAAGAATTTAAAGACCATCGTGTCATTCATAATGTCTTAAGAAACGTTTTAGTATTTATATAAATAACTCTTATATAAATAGATGTAAAATATACGCAAGGTATGGTAAGTATGTATATATACATACAAGCACACATACATACATACATACGTATATATATATATATATATATATATACAAGTCACCTAAACCAGTAATGTAAGCAAGTAAGCAAGTAGTGTGTATGCACATGGAAATGTTTGATGTGATGCAATGTTTGTGAAAATGGTTATAGTATAGGTAAAATATGCAACCTAGTTCTCTATAACCTTGCCTCTGAATACCAATCTATAACACCCACAAAATGGGTCGAAGCAAAATAATGTCCGGGAGGTTTACTTCATAATACCATTGCATAAGATGTGAGAGAACGACCTCTAAATGAGTCGTTTGAAAAGTAGTCTTGTAAAGTTTGGACTCCAATGCACATCAGTTAAGCCAAACATCTATTTCACCTGAGAAAAACATGCTTAAAAGTGTTAACATAAAGTTGGTGAGTTCATAGGGTTTTTGTAAGTATAAATGTCTATCACAAAACATATATAGTGTGTGTGTGTGTGTGTGTGTAAACTTACTGTATTACAAGTCCCGTCCATACAAGACTTGCAACGCATAAACTTAAATATATAGGTTTTCTTAAAATGCGTATAAACACAAACTACACAAATGCGTTTGTTAAAATGTTAGAATCCGAGTTTTGTAAAGTATGTATGACCTTTTCAACCCTTATGATAGTCACAAAAATGTATGTATAAATGTTGAAATCAAGATTTGTAAAGCGTGTATGACCATTTCAATCCTTATAATAGTCATAAAATGTAAGTGTAAAAGTTGGAATCAAAGATGTGTATGACTATTGTATCCCATACCATAGTCACAAAAAGTTAAGTATAGTTGGACCAAAGCATTTTTAAAGTATGCATGACCATTGTATCCAATACAATAGTCACCATGCGTGATTACGATTGCATCCCTAAGTTCATTAAACTGCGGCGTAGACTTATATGTATGCCACTTTATTCAAGGCACAGTAAGAGTTCATGAGTATGTAGTTGTTGGCCCTGTAGACACTAATCCAGTCGTGCTCTGACATGGTATAATGTTCGTTAGTTCAGTACCAATGAAACTAGTGAGAGCTAATCACCTGAATGGGGATTGTCAATCCCAAATAGATCTATCTTATAACATTCGCGATTACCCTTCGAGTAATTAACAGTTCATGCAACTTAAGCTAATCCGTAATCATTTGAATGAAAGTAAAGTTGTTGTGTCCATAAGTGAAATCATATATTGTATCCCACCGTGAGATATGAAAATGAGTGTGTAACAAATTTGTAAATGAGTTGTAATGAGTATGTAAACAGTTTTATAAATGTGTATGTGAACGAGTATGTAAACAAGTTACGAAATCAAGTATGTAAACAAGTATGTAAAAGAGTATGTAAAAGAGATTGTAAATGAATATGTAAACAAGTTGTAACGAGCATGTATTATCCCCAGAGATTTGTAAAGTAAATGTAAAACAAGTGGAAGAGGGGCTATAAACTCACCTCAAGTAAATGTAGTGATTATCGCAAAATCAACAAAGTAATCATCTCAAACGATTAGGGAATGCAACCTAATTAATTATAGGCCGTATAAGTATAATGTATTTAACATAAATACAACATCGTTAGTTATAGAGTTACATCACCACCTATTAGTTCTTGTTTAATTTAAAAAGTCAATAAAATATTTAAATTGTACTTGTTAAATAAATGTCTACGTATATATGTTCGTAAAAATATTACCTTTGACCAATAATTGATTATTTGTTAACAACACTTGATTTAATTTTTTTATTATTTATATAATGATATTATATAAATGGTTTAGTTGTTTTATGAAATAATATTTATAAAGTTAAAAACGTATATAAATATTGTATAAGTATTACTACATTATTTCTTAATGTTTTTATAACCCAAACAGACTCGAAAATACTCGTAACCCACTTTTTATGTTTCTAACAGCCTTGTTATGTTTTTATAAAATGTAGAAAAGTGTATATAAAAGTTAATTGGTTTTTGTAATTTCTATCTATGCGAAATCTTTAAAAACTCATAACTTGCTCATTCTATCTCAGTTTCACTTGTCCTTTATATGTATGGAATCGTGACGAAATAAACTATTCAAATAAAATAATCACAGATTTTATAAAAATATGTGTCGAAACACTAAATTCAAAACAGTTTATAAAATCATTTTTATAACTTTAAATCTTACAAAAATCGTATCTCCTTCGATATAATTCCTTTTTTAAAGTTCCTTATATGCACGGTTTCCCATTGAGATGATTTATCATCATTAAATATTTATATATTTTTACCAGATCCAAAACAGTACCAGTTTTTATAAAACTATTTTTATAAAAACACTTTTAAATATTTAATTATCGTAATCTCGTAAAATTCATAACTTCTTCGTTATAGCTTCATTTTTGAGTTTCTTATATGCTTGGAATCCTCATGAAGATTAATATTTAAATCAGTAGGGCTTACAATTTATAAAAGTTTATATCTCGATTATACAAATTGTTTTGATATATATGTATATATATTTATAATTATAAACTTTAACATAATTATATTACTACAAGTCTTCTAATTTATATAAAAACACATCTTGTGTATACTTTATGTCCTCATATAAATGTCCATCATTCTTTTCCAAGTACAATGTCCTCATACTTATTTGTGTATAAACTTTAATAATAAATGTTCATCAATTAATTTGTAAACTAAATCTATAAATTAACCAACACTTATATAAGGTATGTTCTTGTGTTCCATCATATTTTTAACATCATTTCATTACATGATTATATAAATTCTAATTTAAGATGAAGCTCACTTTATTTTATAATTCCACAAAATAAACTCTCGGTGGTGATTAACAAATATAAAATTATATAAAATATGAAATTGAATAATTAGAAAGATTAGGGTTTATGTTTAGACCTCAATGAAGATGGGATACCCAAATCAACTACAATATTTATCCCTAAATACTTCAAAAAAGTCTAAATTTTCTAATGAAAACCCCAATTATCTTGCTTGAATAAACCATTGTAAAATCAACACCCCAGCTTCCCATCCTCCGTGATATACCTTAGATACTAATACCTAAGAACACTTGAAATGATTGAAACCTTGCTAGCATCAAAGTTATAGAAACCCTAATAACTGATTCTGAGTCGTGGGCTTTTGTTAGGAGTAGAGAGAGTTTTGTGTTTGATTTTTCTTTGTAAAATGATAAGTGTTAAGTCTTTACTAGTGCTTCCTTTTTATACTAGAAGTAATTATACAAAACCATAGATCATAAAGTGGTTTTAAGGACAATGTGTAAGGTGCTCTCCTCTTCCCTAGGAGGATGAGAGGTGTCACTAGTAGAAGTATTAAGCATGTGTTTTATTATAAGAAGTGAATTTTAAAATTTTTTGGCGTGTGTTTATTGTAGATTTGGCCCTTGTGGTTTATAATCATGGAAATGATTTAATTTTTGTATATTGGGTATAAAAGTGGGCATTTGTTGAAGTATAGATAGGTATTGGTGCTTACGTGTATGCATAAATGTATTTTATTAGGAAACGTAAACGTTTTATGTAATCAACAAAAATAAAATATGAAAAGTTAAAAATTATCCTTGTAGAAATAATATAACACTTGTTTGATGTAAACTATTTATTTGTTTGGAGACGGTTTACGTTGATTGTTGATTTTTAGTTTACGCAATTTAACTAAACATTGAAAATTAATAGTGAACGCGTAAAAGTTTAAAATAAACTGTTAAATATTTATTGACGTAAAATGACTTGAAAATGCAGATTGTTACAGTTTTATACACATATTTTTATACACGTTTTTATACACATATTTTTATACCCGTTTTTATTGTACACCCGTTTTATACACATTTTAATACTCACATTTTTATACACATTTTTATACATGTTATTATATACACGATTTTATATACACACGTTTTATAGACACACGTTTTTATACACAGCGAGCACCATTCATAGAAACACTTTTTTATATAGTTTTTTTATATCACGGTTTTATAACACGTTATTATATACACGGTTTTATACATGTTATTACTACGGAAAGTTGTTGAGGATGTGGGTGAGGATGAGGATATTAAGCGAGGGTCGTGTGTTAGCGTGTTAAGTTTGTTAATGCTAATGGGGGGATTGTGAATGGGTGTTTATGAGATATCAAGAAATATCTCAACACTTCCTAAAACATCCTCTGTCATGTCTGACATTATAGACTCATCCCTACATCCTGAATATTACGCATTATTTTACGGGAGCTTGTCCGCTTGAACACTACTCCAGACCGGGTATTATCCTAATCAGATTTTCATCACAATTATCAACAATACTCGCAGGACCGTGTATAAAACCATGTAAGAAAATGTGTTTATAAAAATGTATGTATATAATAACGTGTATAAAACCGTGTATAAAAATGTGTATAGAAATGTGAGTATTAAAATGTATGTATAAAAATATGTATAAAAACGTGTGTCTATAAAAACGTGTGTATACAAACGTGTATATAATAACGTGTGTAACACCGTGTATAAAATGTGTGTATAAAAACGTGTGTATAAAAACGTGTATATAAAAATATGTGTATAAAATGTGTATAAAAATGTGTTTTTATAAAAATGTGTGCATACAAATCATGAATAAAAAAGTGTATAAAAATGTGAGTATTAAAATGTGTATATAAAAACGTGTATAAAAATGTGTGTATAAAAACATGTATAAAAATGTATGTATAAAAACGTGTATAAAAATATGAGGGAAAATAATGAGGTTTTGGAGGGAAAAAAAGTTATCAAAAATATTGGGTGGAAAAGTCAACGGACTCACAATGGAAGTCAACGCAAAAGTCAAGAGACCATTACTATAACTTTTTTAAGTGAAAAATGTCAAGGGACTAACATTGGAAGTCACACAAATGAAAGAGACCATTACTGTAACTTTTCTATAAGTGGTAACAGGTCAAACAAGTCACATTGTGGTCAATAATACGTAGATTGGTAAATATTTAAAAATATATTACGTAGATAGAAAATAAAAAGAAAGTAGGTTACGTAAATCAGTATATTTTAAAAAACCTATATTGTACAAATAAAATAATACAAAATAACCAACTTAATCGTTGGAGTATATGATGAAGTACATCAACATAATGTACATTAGAATCTCAAAGTACACATGATTAAACTAATATACTAACCAACTTGAACATCATAAGAATAACAATATATTACAACTATATAACATTACCCGTGTTGCCCCCCTTCTCTAACCAACTTTTTTATATTAAAAATAATATAAACCTTATGAACATTAAATTATTTATAAAATAATGAGATTAAGAGACACTAAAAGCCAGTGGTGGGGTTACTGAGAATAGATGATGATTCAGTACCAAAACATACCATTTTGCTAAACACGTGTCTTTCACTTTCATTGCATCCTAATCTTACAGATCCACACTTTTTAGATTACATGAAAACACACACAAATCAAACAGTGGCTACCTTCTTCACACACACACTTCATACACTCTTAGTCATCTAACCCATAAAACCAGGGCTAATTTGTAGCAGCAGTCCACCCTTTAAATATACTAATTGGTTCCATAAACTCATCTTTTTTGCCTCTGTAAATCGAGTAAAATGGTCATCAAGAATAAGATATTGAAAACAATAATTCTTTTAAAGGTACGATTTTTTTAATCTATTTTTTCTCTATTTTAATTGTATTGATGTTTTTATTTTAAAAAATGGGGGTGTTTTTAAATTGGTTTCTAACTTGTCTGCTTATGTTTTTTATATGAGTTTTGATTGTATTCAAATGGGTTTCCAAAAATCTGCCTATTGTGTTTTGAAACAGTCTTTATGGTGAATGAGAGATGGGGATGAAGACAAAGATGAGAAGAACGATGAGATTAATTAAGAGAGGCTTCAACTATATAAAAATGATTGATTTTTATGTGGTTATTTTTTCAGTGAGATTGTGTATATCGATTTTAAGTTTAGTTGCATGTTAGTTAAAAACTTTAAAGCTTTATTAAAATCTTGGACCAATTTGAGATGAGTGTGTAGTTTGAATGTTGTGAAAAATGTTCATTGTTGCATCGTTTTAGGTATTCAGCTATTTGGGATTGCTTATTGGAAGTGTTTGGTTTTCATAAAGACAATCTTACTAAAAGAATTTGATCCGTGCGTTTCTTCAATCCACAAACGAGATTCTTCTTGGACATTCGACTTTTTAATGAAACAAAACCCAATTAAGTTCCTAATTGTCATCCTTTCTTGATACTTTTTCTATTTAATTATTTAGTTTCCATCTATTTAATTATCTGTAGGTGAAAGTATTGATACTATTTATTTAATAGATCATAGAAGATTCACGTGGTTAAAGGTCAGATTTTCATATACCTTTTTGTGTTGTATTGTTAATTTATTTAGTTTTGTTGGTTAATGTTTTTTAAAATATGTGACAAAGTTTGGTGATTTTTATGGTTTTGTGTTCATTTTATTTTTTATGCAATTTTGGGGTTAGGCTTACTAAGTACCAAAAATCATTGATTGCAATTTTGGTTGTAGCAGGTTGAGAGTATATGGTGACAAACGAAGTATGAGCGCGGGTTAAATAGGTCTATCTCTGTTTTTGGTGCATTTTTAATGCATTCAACCTCTTTTTTCGAGGCAGCCACACGGTTGCAGCCACAACACGTTTTTGGTACCGCTTTCATACTCGCCTGAGCCTACTTTAGGGAAAAAAAGGTAACTTGCATTGTACTTCGCATTGAAGGAGATTACAAGGATCATGAGGCGGGTTTACGGAATTGGAGGTGTTGTTTACTTATTAAACATGTTTTAAAGTCATTTTTTTTATTAAGAATGAATTGCTAATTGTCTGAAACTTCTGTGTGAATTTAGGTGGCTCCATACCTTGGCGGGGTAGCCACGTGATTGCAGCCATGCCGGGTTTTTTGTGCCTTTGTCATACTCTCTTGTTTGCAGCGCTCACCTTGTACTCAAGTTTAGCTTGCTAATTATATTTTAGAGAAAATATGCTTATGTAAGTAGGAAAAAAAATTAATGGCCACTTACAAACTTAATTTATGCGTCTATATCTAAACTTGCTATTCAAAATGAGTTGTTCGGCATCAACTTACGTCTGTTAGAACTTAAAACTTTGTTGTACCTATTACCAAACCAGTTTCACGAATAAATGGAATCTAAACTCAGTCTTATGTAATTGTAATGAATTAAGAAGTATGCTCTATTGAACCCAAGAGCATGACACTTTTATTTGCTTGGAATTTCAACTATTTTTTGACATAAGTGTAAATACTATCATCTATATATGCATGAATATCGGTTCACAAAGATTCCTGGAAAATATCTGAAGGGTTTTCTATACTTTAACTAGATTAACATAAAGCGGAAGCAAAAATTAATCTAAGGCAAGAAAGAAACTAAACCCTAAAGGATCTTAACCTAATAAATAAAAGCAACTTAAAGGAAATAAGTAAATAAATAAGAAAATACTAACCTTTGAGAAAATCAGATTTCTTACACATAGACCACCTTGGTCGGACTTGGAGGTAAGTACTAAAAAAAGAGTACCTCTAATAGCTCACACTCACAAACCAAAGAGAAAGGGGATTCGAACTCATAAGGTCTCGTTACACGAGTTGACTCTTACAAGGAGTAGGAATGAGAAAGAGAGAATGATCAAATAAAGCCTTAGCATGACCCTCTATTTATATGGAGAATAAGGTACTTGGAATAGCTCTTTGGAGGGATGTGGGACCCCCCCCCCAAAAAAAACATTTCATGGGTCCTTTATGGGTCTTCTCGGCCCGTTCAACTTAATACACCTTGTATTAGTTCATATTCAGCCCATGCTTCTTTATAATTAGCTTCAAATTAATTTACCAACTATTAATAAATTAATAAAACGTATAATTTTAATTTTAATTAATATTATCTCTCCTTTATTATTTCTCTTAACGGCTCACTGAGGGCAACCCAAAAAAGACTCTACTTTTGACGACAATCTTACCAGTTAGTTATGAACTTGGACACTAAATCCAATAGTCTTCTACTTGAACAAGTCATCAACTATAATTGGTCTAAGTCTATCCTGATTAACTAAGTAGAGAGTGCCATCCAATGCAACTACCGAACTCTGAATCATATCTTAGAGACAACCCTTAGATAAGTGATCAACTATTCCTTTGTTCTACTGATATCGTATGAACCCGAGACATGGATTTTAATCAATCTCTAGGTTCAACATTATGTTTCCCGATTTCTAATTATTTGACTATATGAGACTACTAAATTAAACACATCAATTTAGTCCCGGCCAGTCCTAGCACATTTAAGTCAACATCTAATCATCGAGGGGCCCATGGATATCGCTTTCCCATTCAGGATAAAGGAACAAATAAACTTTGAATACATAGAACTAGTCAATTCATCATGGCATACCTAACATATCATTTATAACTGACATTTACGTGGAGCGTTTGAATAAACTAAAGTATAACAGACTTGTAAAACTAGAAACTTGATGTATCTCCATTTTAAGAATAGAGGATATTATCATCTTAGAATTACTCGTGATATTAATCCATAAAGTAATCTCTCTAATTACGGGTTTCTCCTATACTTAAGTCCCATTAAGTATGCATGAGTGTTGCAGCTTTCTCTATGCTATGTCTAATCTTTATAGACAATCTACCAACACTCCATGACAGTCTTAAATCAATACTTACTTCTATAGTATGAACGACTGAGGAGGTTTGAGTAAACTAAGTACTCAGGAAGTGGATTCTAAACATGCAAAAATGAAACACAATGATAAACAATAGTGAATGGTAGCACACATGCAAATAAACAAATCCCCATTATTTAATCACCAAATCCATTACAATATCAATCATTGTTTATAACATTTCAAATTTAAACTAATAACTAAAACTTTATATTATCTTTCAATCCTATGCTCCCAACATGTTCATCGTGTTTGGACTTAGTTAATTCCTTTGTGAATGTATCAGCTGGATTATCCTCTTATCATATGTGCTTCACAATCACGTGTCCTTCTTTTACTTTACTTCAAACAAAATGGTATTTTCTTTCAATATGCTTTCACTTTTCGTAATCCTTGGGTTCTTTAGTCAAGGCGACTGCACTCTCATTATCACTGAATATTCCAGTGAGGTCTTGTACTGTTGGAACAACTCTAAGATCTCCAATGAAATTCGTCATCTAGATAGCTTCCTTTGAAGCCTCACAAGCTGCAATATACTCGGACTTGCATATGGAGTCTGCCACTGTATCTTGCTTTGAACTTTTCCATGTTACCGCTCCCCTATTCAACAAGAATACCCAACCAGGCTGTGAACGACTATCATCTTTATATGTTTGCTAACTTGCATCAGAATAACTAGTCACTTTGACTTCCTCTTCTCCACCATAAACTAAGAACCTCTCTTTAGTATTTCCTAAATACTTACGAATATTGTTTACAGCTGTCCACTGACCTTCACCAAGTTTCTGCTGATGTGGACTCACCATGTTCAAGGCAATGGAGACATCAGGCCTTGTACACGTCATGGCATACATGATTAATTTTATAGCCGAAGCATATGGGACTCGACTTATTTTGTCCAGTTCTTTATCAGTTTTCGGACATAGATCCTTACTAATCTTTATGCCATGATGTCTGGGTAGATTCCCTTTCTTAGAATTCTCCATTTTGAATCTTTTCAAAATTTTATCTAAGTACGTGTCCTGACTAAGTCCTATAAGATGTTTTGACATATCTCTGTAAATCTTTATACCAAGAATATATGTTGCATCTCCCAAATCTTTCATAGCAAAACATTTCCCTAACCAATCTTTTACACTTTGTAACATTGGGATATCGTTTCCTATGACTAGTATAACATCCACATATAATACCAGGAAGACTACAACATTCCTACTGACTTTGACATATATAAAGGACTCATCTTCGCTTCTAGAAAATCCAAACTGTGTGACTTTCTCATGGAAGCAGAGATTCCAGCTATGAGAAGCATGTTTAAGTCCATAAATGGCCTTTTGACCTTGCACACTCTTTTAGGATACTTTGCATTTTCAAAACCTTCTGATTGTGCCTTAAACACATCCTTTGTCAGTGTTCCATTAAGGAAAGCGGTCTTGACATCCATCTGCTATATTTCATAATCATGAAATGCGGCTATGGCAAGCATTATCCTAATTGACTTTATTTTAGCTACTAGTGAGAAGGTTTCCTCATAATCAATCCCATAGGTTTGAGTATAACCCTTCGCTACCAACCTAGCTTTATACGTGTGTACTTTCCCATCCATGTTTGTCTTCTTCTTAAAGATCTACTTACATCCCACCATCTTAAGACTGGGTGTAGTGTCAACTAAATTCCAAACTTAGTTGTCATACATACACTGAATCTCGCTTTTAATAGCTTCCTTCCACTATGCAGCCTTAGGGCTTGCCATCGCTTCCTTGTAGTTAGCAGGCTCATCCAATTCACTTAGTGTACTATCACTAATCTTGTCCTCTTCAATATGGAAACCATAGTAGAATTGAGGAGACTTGCTGACTCTGCCACTTGTTCTACGAATGGGTAAGGATATATCATCAGGCTTAACAAGTGTCACCACCTCTCGTTGAGTGTTAGTGTTCACTATAGGTTCTTCATTGGTAGACTTTTGAATTTCTTCAAGGTCTATCTAACTCCTATTGTCCTCTTTAGATATCATTTCTCTCTCAAGGAATACTCCTCTTCGAGCTACAAATACCACATTATCCTTAGGTTTGTAAAAAAAATATCTAAATGACTCTTCTGGATAACCGACGAAAATACACTATTCAAATATGGCTTCTAGTTTGTCATGAGCTTCTTTTCTAACCTAAACCTCACAACCCTAGATTTTGATGTGCCCAAGAGAAGGATGTTTTCCCTTCCACATCTCAAAAGGTGTCTTCGAAACCTTCTTAGTGGGGTACAAAATTTAAGATATGGGTCGTTGTCTCTAATGTGTAACCCTAGAAGATTATTAGAAGTGTCGCTCGACTTATCAAGATCGAACCATGTCTAACAAGGTTTTATTTCTCCTCTCAGCAACTCCATTTGGTTGTAGTGTTCTAGGAGGAGTTAACTATAAAACTATACCACAGGTTTTTAGATGATTGAAAAATTCGATACTAAGGTATTCTCCTCCCCTATCGGATCAGAGCACCTTTATCTTTCTACCCAGTTGGTTCTCTACCACGTTTTGATACCTTTTGAATACATCAAAGGTATCCGACTTATGTTTAATCAGATAAAGATATCCATATCTACTGAAATCATCAGTAAACGTAACATAGTAGCATTTTCTATATTTTGTGGCAGATCGGAATGGTCCACACACATATGTGTGTACTAAGTCCAATAATCCTTCAGTTCTTTCACACGATCCTGTGAATGGTGATTTAGTCATCTTGCCTAATAAGCAAGACTGACATACATCATCCGATTTGAAGTCGAATGATTCCAACAACTCCATCCTTTTGGAGTCGGGCAATGCATTTCTTGTTTAGGTACCCAAGACGGGAATGCCACAATTTTGATTTATCAATCTCATTAGATGAACCAACATTTAAAATCACATTACCATTATGACTAATACATTCAATAGTTTCATATATGCCTTTGCAAGGAGAAGCTTTAAAAATAAAACAACTATTTGAATAAACCAAAATATCTCCATTCTCATTATTAAATGAAAATTTATAACCATCTTTAAACAAAGCATGAAATGAAATAATGTTTCTTGTCATTTCTGACGAATAACAGCAATTATTTAAGTCTATCCTAACTCTAGACTTCAACATGAGTTCGTACTTTCCAATCCTTGTCACAAGCATGATTTTCCTGTTTCCCATTACTAAGTTGAGCTCTTTATGCTTCAACCTCCTACTTTCCTTTAGACCTTGCAAAACAATGCAAATGTGAGTATGACACCCTGTATCCAGGACCCACGAATCCGAAGTTGTAGTATTGTAGAGTTCGATCATAAACATACCAGAGTGACTACCCTTTTCCACTTTTCCATCTTTGAGGTCCTTTAGATATTTTGGGCAGCTATGCTTCCAATGCCCCTTTGTGTTACAGTAAAAGCACACTGCTTCCTTTGGATCGCTTGTAGGTGCAATCTTAGATTCAACCTTTCTCTTAGACCTACGATCGGACTTTCCTTTTGTGGCCTTTCCTTTCCAGTTGGAATGAGAAGTCTTTCTTTTCTTTGCATTGTGACCAACAGTCAACACAGGAGCTGCCGAAGTAGAGGTACGTCAATTTTCTTGATCCATTGCTCAGCGGTTTATAACAAGCTATGGAGTTCTATTATTGAGGTCTCTTTCTTGTTCATTTGATACAAGAGCACAAACTGGTTATAATCAGCTAGCATACTGTATTAGATTATGTTGATAGAAAGCTCAGCATCGAACACCATGTTCAGAGATTCCAATTTGTCAAAGTACCCTTTCATCTCTAAGACAAAAGCATAAATAGAGGTTCTAGGTTTCAGTTTGCAAGCCATGAAGGATTTAACAACATCAAGGCGTTCCTTGCTTGCCTTTGCCTGAAATATTTCTTTGAGTTGTTGGTTCATTTCATAAGCCCAAGTGTTCTCAAAAGTCTTTGGCAGTTCAGGGCTCATGGAAGATGCCATGATGCATGACACTTTGTTTACATAATCATAGTGCTTTTTGTGAGCTTCAATCTGTTCTTGGGTTGAATCATCATCGATTATGGAAATTTACTCATCGAGAACATACTCTTTATTCTCGTACCTTAGGGTGAACCTAAGGTTTTGCATCCAGTCCATATAGTTAAGACCGGTGAGTCTTTCCCTCCCAAGAACTAAGAGTAATGAGAAGTTTGAGTTATGTGCAGGAGTGGGAGGATTGACACCATTTTTAGTAGACATCTTTGAGATAAAACAGTTTTAGTTAGAATATACCTTAATTAATTACCCAATTTTAAATTAAGGCTAGGATCTATATTTTAGATTCGTTTATGAAGAGGGTTGCCGTAATCACATCACGAATTTCATTCTATATGAAATTTCTAGTTCTTTTGAGATTCATTGATTTTGATCAATGGCATGTTAATCTCAGATATGCTCATCTACTATTCATGACTGGGATGCCAAGGATCATGAATAAGATGGTGAATTTAACCATGCAAAAACCCGCGTGGTTCCTGGCTCGAGTCTGCTCGAGAATCGCGAGTCCCATATAACCTCTTACTTATGTTCTCTTATTAATGTGTCGGTAAACCACACGCGTTTCATTAACAGCCCATATGAGAGATGTGTGGTTTTCATAAGTTAGCATACTATTCACATTTGCTATATCTAAAATAGGAATTTTATTTTAGTACTTTTAAATTAATACTTTTAATCTTAACATCATCCTATCAAAAGTTCTCGGTAGCTCCATTTAACACATAAAGAAGCGGAGAAGCGGTCAGTGTGAAGCATATTAAAAACCTGACTTCTTTAGGGAAGCAAAACGACCCGCCTTATACCTCTCTTATAGTTTGCCCACTATGGGTGAGCCGATTTATCAATTGACTAACGATTATCTAGATTTAATGATACATATACAATTTAGTAATTATAATATTTATAAGGTTTCTATTAAACATTTTAAAGTTTTGGGTTATATTTTAAACATTTTAAAATTTTAGGGGTATATTTAAACAATTCAAAATATAAGATTCTAAAATATAAATTCATATTAACATTCAATGATCATAAGACAATAACTTAATATTTAATTATTTATACTTATAACATGTTAACAACCAATTGATAGATAATTAAGTGCTAATAGAATTAAGCTAAGGCTCTGATACCACTGAAGGGTTTTCTATACCCTAACTAGATTAACATAAAGCAGAAACAATAATTATTTAAGGGCAAGAAAGAAACTAAACCCTAAAGGATATTAACCTAATAAATAACCTTTGAGAAAATTGGATTTCTCACACACAGACCACCTTGGTCGAACTTGGAGGCAAGTACTTAAACGAGAGTACCTCTAATAGCTCACACCCACGAATCAAAGAGAAAGGGGATTCGAACTCCTAAGGTCTCGTTACACGAGTTGACTCTTACAAGGAGTGGGAATAAGAAAGAGAGAATGAGCAAATAAAGCCTTGGTATGCCCCTCTATTTATATGGAGAGAATTAGACTTGGAATAGCTCTTTGGATGGATGTGGAAACCTTCCAAAACACATCCTATAGGTCCCTTATGGGTCTTCCCGGCTTGTTCAACTTAATACACCTTGTATTAGTTCATATTCAGCCCATGCTTCTTTATAATTAGCTTCTAAATAATTTACCAACTATTAATAAATTAACAAACTATATAATATTAATTCTAATTATTATATCTCCTTTATTATTTCTCTTAACGGTTCACTGAGGGAAACCCAAAAAGGACTATAATTTTGACGACAGTCTTACCAATTAGTTATAAACTTGGACACTAAATCTAACAATATCCAACTAGCTTTGCATTGTTGCTCAGCTTGCTTTTATGTAAAGTTTTGTTGTATTGTCATTTATTTTAGATTAGAATGCTTAAAAGGTATTGACCCACAGTAGCATGTGGTATACATAGTTAGCAATGTTTGGAGCTGACTACTAGGTTGTTAATGTTTAGTTTGCGCGGGTTAGTTTCGGGAAGCGCTTTAAAAGGCGTTAGTGTTTGTTAATAGTAATGAGATGTTAAAAGAGATTAATTCGTTAGCAAAACTGACTTTTTGTATATGTGTTATAGTAACATCTACTAGAAATAGGAAATTTTTTGTTTTGATTGGCGTTGGATACCAATTTTTTTTTCCCTGTTTAAGAATGTTTGTGAAGGATTATACAGAACTCACTTCTAGTTGCTTGTTTTGTGCTTGGTGTTGGTACCACATAATGGACATGTCGGAGAAGGAGGCGGCAGAAAGGTGGATGTTTCTATTGCTGCAAGCGTAAAGTATAACACCCCGTGTTTTAGGGTCATTTACGTCATCAATAAATTCACTATGTACTTTTAGTATTGTACGCGTTTGCTTTTAATCGTAATCGTTAAGTTAAATCGCGTAAGCTAAAAATGATCATTCAATGTAAACGGGCATCAAACAATTAAATGTTTACATCAAGCAAGTGTTAAGTAATTATTTTGAGGATAATTATTAACTTTGTTGATTTTATTTTTATTGGTTGCGTAAAGTGTTTACATTTCGCGATAAAGTACGTTTAGGCATACCCGGAACCACATTAATTAATCTACGCTTCAACAAATGCTTATTTTTATTTTTAATGATCAAAGTTTATAAAACTTTTACCCCACTTATCATATGGGACGCCTCATATATACAAGAAATAAGCAAGACTTATTCAACTTGCAAGTATTATACATTACATTTACTTACTTACAACTTATTAATAACAAGTATACTTGCATTTCTTTCATTATATTGCAAGAACTAGCTAGTAAACACATTCCACATTCCATGGGGATGATCTCTACTTTTAGGAACATAGAAACATCTCCATTTAAGACCTAGTACATGTACATACACTAGTTAGTAAGACTTATGTCATGTATAGTAAATTTGACCCATAAAACCCTCCTTTGGTTCCCATTTGAGCTGTCTCCCCCCCTTGATATTTCCTTGATATTTTGTTCTTTGTACTTCTCATTTGACTAGCTCTATACTTATAATTCATTCAACACTTGAGATAAAAACACAACTCACTTGATAAAAATCAAGAACCATCTCTTTTTCTCCCTCTTTTTGGCCACGACAAAACAACACCACCATACAACATCCATAAAAAAATTATATAACCCATATACACACCTTCATACATCATATCTAAGATACCTCTAAGTGTTCTAAAGGTTTGATTAAACCTTTAAAAGGATTGAAGCAAGAAAGGAAGCTAGGGTTTTCTCATGGAAAGTTAGGGTTTTCAACTTTATTTTCAAGCAAGGATTTAAATCACAAGGGTATGATTTGTTTTCCCATTTACCACTTATAATACTAAGGTTATCTAAGATCCTACTCATTTCATAATCATGATTTTATGTGTATATAAGTTTTTTATAGCAAGAATCACCATTTAGGACTTTTAAACATGTAAAAAGAGTTTTTACTTGTGATTATGATTTTTTACACTTATACACATGTTATGTTGATGGTAATATCATGTTAAAATGAGGTTATAAGTGTTGTTCAATCTTGGTTTAAGTATAAAAAGTCCAAGTATAAACTTATAGTTAAAAGTTACTTAAGGAAAGTTTATGTTTTCATGTAATGTTAATGACTTGTAAATCTTGTTATCATGGACTTAAGTGGACAAATAATGGACCTATGGACACTAACATATGTATGGCATATGATATAAATACTTGTATAAGACTTGTGGTAATTTACTAAGTAGAAAAGTATATAAAAACAAGCTTATATAATTAACAATAAACAAGATACAAAGGGGCTGTTTTGATTCGTGTATGGTAACAGCCCTATCATGTTTTATAAGTATAGTACGCCTCAAGACAATTCCAAAAAGGTAAGGAACTCAAAAAACGGATTAATAATGAAAAAGATATGATAAAAACACGATTTACGTTAATATCGGTTTTATAAAATAAACTTTATAAAAGCAAGTTATAAAATACTTTTAAAACAGAAAGTTTAGTATTTTTCACAGATTGTACATACTTTTAGGATTTCAAAATGATAAGAATCGTAATTTTTCAATTAATAAGGAAAGAGTTATGAATTTTGCAAGTTTACGATAATTAACACTTTTATAAAATAAATTTTATAAAAAATTACTGTTCATGACAGAAACATTTATTTTTCTAAAACTCATAAATAAATATAACTTTCAATTACGATTACGTGCTCGAAAGAATTACTAAAAACGAAGCTAAAATGAATAAAATACGACGTTTACGATAATTAAAGTTTATAAAAGTAATTTTATAAACCATGAACAGTAAAAATTACTGTTCATCAGCAGACCCCACTTTATAAAAATGTGATAATTTTAATAACGAATATGTGCTGGAAGGAATCGCTAAAATCAGGATTAAAACGAATAAGTTGTTGCATTTACGGGTTTTACGATAATTAAATTTATAGGAGTAAATCTATAAAATGTCATGAACAGTAAAAGTACTGTTCATCAGAAGGTTATAAAATATAAAAATGTAATATTTTGATATATCATCTTAATACGAAGACGTGCAGTAAGAAACGCGAGAAACGGGTTTAAAACGAGAAAGTTATGCTAGTTTTTCTAAAACAATAATTATAAACGTTTTCGCTTTATAACAAGGATTTATAAATTACAAATAGATGGTGATGAGCTATATAGGATTGTGTACGATATTAGTTATCAAAGTGCATAGTACATATACGACCTATGTTTGATTAGGTTGCCTTCGGATTCGTCCGTGACTCGTTATTTCACTTACTCGATTATTACTCATTCACCGCACTAGTGAGGTGAGTTCATAGCCCCATGTTTTACTGGTTTTAAATATATTTTTTGGGTGAGAACATGCTTTGTTTTACAATTGGACGCAAGTAACTTTGAAATACTTACTGTTTTGGATATTGCATACCATGCAATACTTATTGTTTTGGATATTGTATACCATGCAATACTTACTGTTTTGAATATTGTATACCATGCAATACTTACTGTTTTGGATATTGTATTCCGTACAATACTTATTGTTTTGAATATTGTATACCATGCAATACTTACTATTTTGGATATTGTATACCATGCAATCCACACTCTAAACAATTGTGGTCCTACACTCATACATTTTACAAACCTATGAATTCACCAACATTAATGTTGACGTTTTAAAGCATGTTTTTCAGGAGTCAATAAGGCACGAGGTGCAAGGGATACATTGGTGGTCGTTATTTTGGAAGTCAATAGCATTAAAGATTTGGTTGCATTACATATTTGGGAAAAACGTTTGTTTTCAAACTAGAATATTTGTATAATTTAACAATCAACGAGTATAGCTTCTGGCTTTTGTAACAAAGACTTTACTAAATCCAATGTATCAGTTTTAAACGACACTTTTAAAGGTCGTTCTTATATATCTTGTGAATGGTATTATGAAGTAACGCTCCCAAACCCATATTCTGCTGCGACCCATTTTGGGGGTGTTACAGATTGGTAATCAGAGCCAAGGTTATAGAGAACCAGGTCAAATGTTTTGCTGGACTATAACCGTTTTCAAACATTGCATTCATACAAAGGGGTTTTTCACAGGACACACATACACTAGTTGTTTGCATTAGTTGGTCTTACTAGATAGCTTACATATTCATAAGACTAGTTTTATATTATATCGTAACATTCCTATAAGGTCCTTACATATATATCAAAGGATGAGTTTGCATTCTTTCACAACTCTAGAATTATTTATATAAAGGGTATTTATAAAATAGGGAACAGTTCCCTTTTGGCAAGGTACACTATAAGCTCATAGTTCCTAAGCGCCGCATAAACATTAAACTATCAAGTATGATATCTTACCATCGTTCATTTATGCCATGAGCGCACATTCATATTTACCATACATCATCTCACAACACTCTATTTTTGGAGCGCGACAAAGATAACTAAACTAATATAATCTTATTACTCTTCTGATTTTGAAGATAATGCCTCCAAGGAAAGCACCCAGAACCAGAACCACCCAGCCACTAACAACCTACCAACCACAAGCACCATCGGTACCAATTGCCCAGCTTCAGGAATTGATTGACCAAGGTGTTACTGCGGAGGCCTTTGGCAGCGACGTATGCAAACAGGAATGGCGATGACAGCCATACTTCGGGAACAGGTGTAAGAAGGACTGAACGCGTTGCTCGAGATTGCACTTACCAAGACTTCATGAAGTGCCAACCTCTATATTTCAAAGGCACTGAGGGAGTCATCGAACTAACTCAATGGTTTGAAAGGATAGAGAGTGTGTTTCGCATAACCATCGGCTCTGTGGAGAATCACAACATGTTTTCTACTTTACTCTTTTTACCAAGTGCTCTGATGTGGTGGAATTCCACGTAGTGATGTTGGTCAGGCGAGGGGTGTTGCGTATGCTATGACTTGGACAGATACATGGCCGCAAAGAAGATGACGACAAGTACTGTCTAATGAACGAGATAAAAAGCTTAGGCTGAGTTGTGAAGTTAAAAGTATAAGGTACAGAAGTAATAGGGTACAACCAACGTTTCCAGGAACTAGCATTGTTGTATGTTTGAATGTTTCCTGAAGAGCCTGACAAAGTTAAAAGGTATGTCGGTGGGTTGCCCAACATGATTCACGAAAGTGTTGTGGCGTCAAAACCAAAAACCATGCAGAAGCCTACCTGAAAATGCAACTAAGAGTTATCGAACAAAAAGATTAGCACGCTTGCTGAACCGTCAAGCTGAAATAAGAGGAAACATTTTGATAACAACATCAGCTCACATCAACAATCTCCCAAGAGACAAATAATGGTGGCTCGAGCTTACGCCGCTAGGACGTGAAAGAAGGAGTATGCTGGAACTCTTCCAATTGTGCAACAGTGCAAAGCTGCACTCATAAATGGGCCCATGTACTGAAAAGTGCGGGAATTTGCAAGAAGGTTGCCACATACCCAGGATTGTAGAATCCTGCTGCCTTGGCTAGGAAATCAAAAGAAACTAACTTGCTATTAATGTAGAAATCAAGGGCACTACAGGATGATTGCCCAGAATTGATGAATCCAAAACCATGGTAAACACAAGTGCTGAAGTACCGGAAGCACGTGGAAAGGTGTATGGCCTTTGGAAGGAGAAAACCGAACTAAGACATTAACAACAATGAAGGAAGCAGATTGAAGCTTAAAAGAGAAAGTTGTCTCACTTTGCCTAGTAAACCCTAAGTTGGAACTATCTTAAACTTTATCTCCTTAGGAGTTCTCGTTGTATTTCTCTTAAATGTTCGTTGTACGAATGACTTTAAATTATCTATCAAATTATCCGTTATTAATAAAATTATTTGTCAATATTAACTAGATTCCTATTACACTTGCAACAAACTCTCACCGAAGTATCAGAAATCATAACGCCATTTTGACGAAAATGAGCAATGCATCGTTAGTCCTCAATTATACATGGCCTGATCAACTATGTATAATTCAGGAAGGACCATGCCATGCTGAGAGTAGTCACCTTAAAACTTCTTGTCAAAAGATAATTTTCTATTTATATCAAGTTCTGCGTGCGTATTCATAAAATGTAATCATCGCGAGAAACCAAACTGACAATAATAATCACTAAGTAAACTCTTACACCACCGTACTATATAAAGTCGACATCATTTTATACAAAAATCCTATGTCCAAAAGTCAAGACGCATCCCTAGTCACCCTAGGACGATCCACTAACAAGTTTACTCGCCATTAAGGAATATACCAATTCATCATTTTCGACGAATACGTAATACCATAGAGCTTGGTAGTTACGACACCACCATAGGTATAAAGTCGTTATCACTCTAAGAAAGATGTTATAACTGACGCGTTAAGCTAAAGGGAATGAAAAAGCCCGCTAGAAGTCGAGCTTTGGTCGCAACAATAAATATTAAACCAACATCACAAATCCTGAACACTCAAGTTAGAGCACACAAAAGGGGAATGCAAATGAGTTACCAAGCGTGGTAACGAAATATTCGAATGACATAAAATAAAAATAACAAATAGAATTGTTGCCACAACATCCGTTTATTATCTTAGAAATAAGATTACATAAGGACATAAAGGAAATACAAGCTTTATTACAACCCTCCCCTAGCAATAATATCTATTTCTTCCAAAGGAGATCCACGCCGATTGCAAGAACGATGAGGGGCACGAGAATTGCTAGAATAAAGGCCAAATACTGAAATCCTTCTTCGTATGGGAAGTAGGCAAGATAAATGCCGAGTGCTATCGCGGTCGCCATCGCCAAGAGCGTGATGATGTGCAACATTTTTGAGGATTGGATAAGAGAAAATGTAAGTGAAAGATTAAGTGTTGTATGGAGAAATAGAGGATAAAAATTTGGTATTTAAAGAGAGGAAGTAGCCGTTGGGGCTACTGTTCATAGCCGTTAGAGTTACTGTTCATATAAAAAAAATTACACACACCTCTTCACAAAGACCGCACCATCGTCAAGTGCCGCGTCTTAAGCCTTGAGGACAAGGCTCATTTAACGGGGGGAGTCTATAACACCCCATGTTTTAGGGTCATTTATGTCATCAATAAATTCACAAGTTATTTTTAGTATTGTACGCGTTTGCTTTTAAATCATAATCGTTAAGTTAAATTGCGTAAGCTAAAAATAATTATTCAATGTAAACGGACATCAAACGACTAAACATTTACATCAAACAAGTATTAAATAATTATTTTGAGAATAATTATGGGCTTTGTTCATTGTATTTTTATTGGTTGCGTAAATTGATTACGTTTCGCGATAAAATACGTTTAGGCATTCCCGGAATCACCAAAACTTTTCTACGCTTCAACAAATACCCACATTTATAGTCAATACTCAAAAATCACTAAAATATATCATACATATACATGTTAGGCCGGATATGGTCTTATGATATCAAGAAATATCTCAAAAAATTTGCAACTTGCAATGTACTACACCATTTCAATTAAACCATGAGACTTTTGTAAGCAAGAACCATGCCTAGACCATAAGGACTTCCCTTAATTCCCTCATTATGTCTTTCATGTATCTAGTCTTTATTTCATCTAGGTCCAATATGTATATAAAGGAAACACTAGATATTTTAACACATATCATATCATTTTCATAGTGAAAAATCAACTCTTTTCTCTCTTTCTTATGGTACAACCCACGGCTCACCCCTAATTTTTACCAAATCCATACCAAAATTTATCTAACACGTTTACAAATAATCCCACATGATATCTAAGATAAACTAAGGTGTTTGCAAGGATTGGTTTAAGCATTTACAGAGGTTAAGCAAGGATAAAGCAAGATTATGGTTTCTTAAAACCTAGGGTTTTCTTGGTGTTGCAAGCTTTGGTTTTTCATCTAAACAAGGGTTTAGATTGTTTTGGTTATCATCATACATCTTTATAAGGTTATCTAAAACCCTTTATGGATTTACATTTATCATTTTATGCATATGTTAGTTTTATATAGCAAAATCACCATTTAGGACTTTTAAACATGTAAAAAGGGTTTTTACTTGTGATTATGGATTTGTACACTTTTACACAAGTTATGTTGATGGTAATATCATGTTAAAATGGGGTAATAAGTATTGTACAATCTTGGTTTAAGTATAAAAAGTTCAAGTATAAACTTGTAGTTAAAAAGTTACTTAAGGAAAGTTTATGTTTTCATATGATGTTAATGACTTGTAAATCTTGTTATCATGGACATTTTTGGACAAAATATATAAAAATGGACTTTATTATGTATATGACTTATGATATAAAGTGAGGTGGAATACTTGTAGTAATTTACTAAATAGAAAAGTACATAAAACAAGTTATAAAAATGAGTACACATAAGTATTGTAAAGGGGCTGTTTTGGTTTGTGTATTATGACAGCCAACTCATGTCTTAGAAAGATAGTACACCTCATGACGATTCCAAAAATGTAAGAAACTTGAAAAACGGATTAATAACGAAAAAGATACAATAAATATACGTTTTACGTTAATACTGGATTTATAAAATAAATTTTATAAAAAGTTACTGTTCATCAGGGAAGTTTATTTTGGAAAACATTATTTATATGATAAAGCTTTTAATTACGAGAACGTACTCGAAAGAATCGCTAAAAATGGAGCTATAACGAATAAGATACGCCGTTTACGGGTTTTACGATAACTAAAACTATAAAAATAAGTATATAACTATTATGAACAGTAAAAATTACTGTTCATCAGAGGACTAAAAATATAAAAATGTCAAATTTTGATAACTCGTCTTAATACGAAAGCGTGAACATAAGAAACGTAAGAAACGGGCTTAACACGCGAAAGTTACACACTATTTTACACTTGTGCACTATTTCCTGACGTAAATAGTGTTGGTTCGTTTTTAATAAAAAAAATTGCGAAACTTTTTAAATCACTTAAATAATATTTATACTTGTTTTAAACTTTATAAATATTATTTTATAAAGGCGATTAAATCATTTAACGATTACGAGAATACAAATACATGATTAATATGTATTAAATGCGATTTAATTTTGATAACTCGTCTTAATACGAAAGCGTGGACATAAGAAACGCAAGAAACGGACTTGAAACGTGAAAGTTATGTCATTTTTACCAAAGGTATATTTATAAACGTTTTAACTTTATAAATATGATTTCACTAAAACAATTAGATGGTGATTAGCTATATAGAAATATACATGGTAGTAGTTACCCAATGTGATTAGTACTTATACGACCTATATTGGATTAGGTTGCACTCGATCATTACCGTGACGCATTTTCTGTGATATACTTGATATACGCTCACTCAAGGTGAGTTCATAGCCCCACGTTTTACATTTTACAATGATTTATAAGTTTTGGGGTGAGAACATGCTTTGTTTTACAATTGGACGCAAGTAACTTTGAAATACTTACTGTTTTGGATATTGCATACCATGCAATACTTACTGTTTTGGATATTGTATACCATGCAATACTTACTGTTTTGGATATTGTATACCATGCAATACTTACTGTTTTGAATATTGTATACCATGTAATACTTACTGTTTTGGATATTGTATACCATGCAATACACACTCTAAACAATTGCGGTCCTACACTCATACAATTTACAAATCTATGAATTCACCAACATTATTGTTGACGTTTTAAAGCATGTTTTCTCAGGAGATCAATGAGGTACAAGACAAGGGATACATTGGTGGTCGTTATTTTGGAAGTCATTTGCATTAAAGATTTGGTTGCATTATATTTTGGAGGAACATTTATTATAAACTATAATCTTTGTATAATTTAATAATGAACAAGTAAAGCTTCGGGCTTTTGTACCAAACATTTTGCTAAATCCAATGTATCGGTTTTAAACGACACTTTTAAAAGTCGTTCTTATATATCTTGTGCTATTGATCTATGAAGTAACGCTCCCAAACCCATATTCCGCTGCGACCCATTTTGAGGGTGTTACACCCATGTATAGCGAGAGCAATCATCGACAATCACTAAGATACACTTTTGGTTGTTAATACTATCAACCTACATCAATCCACATAGATCCATCTGTAATAACTCCAATCTGGAATCAGTACTCGGTACTGGTTTATTTTTGAGAATGGCGCGTCTACTCTTTTCTTGCTCGCATGTTAAACATAAGTGATCTTTATCGTATTTGAACTTATGAAGTCCGACTAAGAAGTTTTTTAGTAGTTTGAGGTTCTCTGTCATATGTTTTGAACATCCGCTATCAACAATCCACAAGACAAGTTGAATCACCCGCAACACACGGAGAAACATAAGGATGGAAGATTGGACTGTTTGGCTACCCATTTTTGAATGGTAACTGGTGTCTTAGAGTGAGTTACGGAATTAGCTCTACTCTTAGCTACACACGGACTCATTTGTGATTTTTTTTTCTCTTGGGTGTCCAACTAAAATTTTGTTGTTCTTCTAACAATTTCTGCCACTTCCTACTTGTTTGAATTTTTGTTTTCATGTAGTTGCTAAGTGTTATAACTTGCTTAGATACTAGAGTTTAAAAATTTCCAAAGATGAACTACATTTCTTTGAAGAAACCCTTTCACCTTGTTTTTCCCTTGATGTAACAACCATAATATAATTATTACTATAACTGTTCAATACCGACCTCCTCTTGCATCGATATCAACAAAGTTCCTCTATTTCATCAAGGTTTATATCATCATTAATAAAAGGACGACATTTACCATTCATTGAAGATCAGAAGGAGATGGCTTCTTTGTTGTATCCAAGGGACTGCCCTTATGTCTGCTAGCAACATTCTTAGCACCTTGCGGTTTAACCACGCACGAGTAATCAAGGCTTTTGACTTAGGAATATTAACATCGGATATCCCTTGGATATAACGATGATTACCAACCTTGCTTTTACCCTTTACCCTTCTAACACGTTGGCTTGTCAAGTTGATTGTCCCTTTTCAATAGCTTGCATATCACTTTGCTTCGAAGGAACCAGCCACGACGTTTTATTAGGACACACACTAATCCAAATGATCAAATATTTTACATGTATCACGCTTGGAGGCTCTGCCATTCCAAACCAATCCCGAATATTAGCTGTTGTGTTGTGTATCCATTTCCATCTCTCGAGGATATCAATATCAAGCCGAGATCAACAAGAGGCTTTTTCGCACACGACAACTGCCACAAGGGCTCTTAGCTTAATACTACGCCCCCCAAGGAATTAAGACAATGAAATTCGTGTATGCCATCAGCCTCATTAGTCTACCCACTTGGCTGAAATCAAATCAAGCCCTACTTTCGAATAAGCAACTATAGGCACGTTATGCATTTTCATCCATAACGAAACATGAGTCACTTTATCCTTTTGAAGTAGAGTATTCGGCCTCCAAACGTTTAAAATTATAGGAACTAGCTGAATTCGCCAAGGACCATCCTCCATTACCTTTACCATGCCTGAATCAGAATCAAACTGAAACATGGAAAAAAGCCCTTGATGAATCATGACTCGTTTCAGCCCATTACTTAGCCACGCATTACTTAACTTATTCTCCACCAAGGTATGCTAAAGTTTACCGACAAGGAAAACCCTACTATGTTTTCTACAAACCGAGCTTTTGATTTCGTCAATTGCTTCCATAGGTAAACAAACAGTCGATGAAATAACATGTTCAACAGGTTCATCATTAGTATGGCCTGTTTAGATCATTAATCCTTGTATCACATCGCCATGTACTGGGAGATGTACTTCATAATGTACCGCACACTTTGCAAACATGATTGTGGTGAATGTTCAACCCTTGCTTGAATCAACAATAACGTCATGCCCATTCACACACTGCACTTTCTTTCGTCGTTTAGATAAACCCAACACAACGATGAGCCACCATTGGTTTACCATCTCTACCCAGTATTTTACCATCAAAGTTTTTAACCTTGGCAGCAATATTCCCTAATAATGACCCATTTTCCAGCAAGCCTTTATTAACTTCCTTACTTCCATTTGATATACGATTTAAGAAGCCTTTATCCATCTCTCAACAAAACCTCACAATCTACACGAACAGCAGCTTACACAATAGACAAACGACAGAAAAGTAAACCCCTAGAGGACTTATTAGCAAGTATTCCACACGGTTCTCCATATATGCCAAACGAACTAACCAAAAAATAGAGTGGAAAGCACCAAACCTAAAAACTTAGGGTTTTAGGAAATCGTCAATGGAGAAAACCCAAAATTAGGGCTTGGATATAGCCACTATATTAGGGTTTCGTTAGTGATTCAAAAATCACAGCCACAACACAACCTTAATGATATAACCTTACTCCTACTCCTATTCTAACCTACACTTCTATGTGTAAACTTGAAAATGAAAATAATGAAGAGAATGATCCCACGTCTGGATCTAGATCTGCTATTTAAAGCCCACCATACAGGGGTAATTTGGTCATTTCGCCCTCCTTCCAGCTCCTTCCATTCATTTTTAGCCATTCATTATTGCTTGGAGACAAAGCCAATCATTGGCAGCCAATCATTGGCAATGATTGGTCATAAATGCCCTCATAGTATTCTAGAACCTCGTACCATCAATCATTAGCCGCCAGGAATGCCACGTGTTACGCTTTGATTGGCCAGCCGCCAGTCAAACCTCGTATGCTACAGTACCTTGTAAACCTGCACAGTAATCCGTCAGAGCTGCCACGTGGCAGCCACTGATTGGCCAGCCGCCATGACGTGGCACGCCACGTGGCATCTAAGTGGCCGGTCAACGATCGGTCAACGCCTGGTCAACGGTGGTTAACCACCACTGGACCACCGGTCAACGGTGGTTAACAGTGGGGTCAGCGACGGTCAATCGGTGGTCAACGTTGGGGTCAGCGACGGTCAACGGTGGTCAACCACCGCAGGACCACCGGTCAACCACTGCCAGACCACCGGTCAATGGTGGTCAACCGCCGGTCAATGGTGGTCAACCTCAGGGTCGGGTCTAGTTTGGGTCGGATTTGGTTCTGGTTCGGGTCGGGTTGCCACGTGTCACCACCTGAGTGGTGCCACGTGGCATGTGGAATTATATACCATAACCAAGCCATAGCTTGGATTCGAACTCATGACCTCTAGCTTAGAGGCTTAAGGGTTTCCCCTTTGCCATCTGAGCTAGAGCATAGCTATATTATTTCTACATACAAAATCTAATCTATAAGGGCTTTGGGCTTGGACCTAGATTTTCATTACTAAAAGGTTCAAAAAAGATTGACCCGGTCCAAAATCAAAGACAAAGGACCAAGGGGCAAGTAAGGTACCATATCTCGTAATTTTTGCTCTTTCCAATGGGACGTGATCGGTGGGATTTTTACGAGTTCCGTTTGAATTTCGATAAACGTTAAAAAAAAACATTCATAAGAACGATAGGTCACCCGAAAATTACCTTTTTTGCTTCGTTTTTCATTCCATTTGTACCTTGTTTAAGACATTAATAAAACAATACAAACATTATTTGAAGATAATTACTCATATTTTAGTGTTTTAGTTCGTTTTAATGTGTTTTCCGGGGTACATATGATGTGTGTTTAAGCACACATCAGACCTGAAGTTGTGCTATAACACCTTCAAATTCAAAGAAGGTGAATCTCTAACACAAACTTTCACCTGATATAAACTTTGATGAATGAATTAGTAAATGATGGACATTAAAACTTTTCAAAGCTTGAGTATAATTACTGGTTTTATAAATGAGGTTACCAAAGAAGTGGCTAAGCTTTCTGTAATAAAGTCTCAAAAACACTAATCAGTGAATGAATCTGTTATTGCTTCTTCTATTTAGGTAAACTCAAATATGAAGAAATCTTATAAATACAAAGGTTTTTTTATTTATGATTACTAACAAGAGAAAACTCCTGTGATGAAGAGGATACAAGAAGATAAGTCAAGAGTACTTGAATGACCTTGAAGAAGAATACTAAGCAGAGCTCTCTGAGCCAAATCTTAAAAGGTCTTTTAAAAAGGGGACTCAAAGGTTTGACTGTGCACAATGCAACTGGGAGCCAAACTGAATGCCACAAATGTGGCAAGAAGGGTCATTTTGCAAGAGACTATTGGTCAAAGACATCAGTTCCTTCATATCAATCATCTTTTAAATCAAAACTTCTCCATTCAACTGAGCACAAATCTGAACCGAGGCATATCAAAGACTTTGAAGCCAAATACAACAAAGTCAAAGCTAAACTAGCCCTTCTCATTTCTGCTTCAGCTTCCAGTTCATCCTCAGGCAAAAACAAAGGTCTTATTGCTGAAACGTATGATTGGGATGAAGAAGAAGGGTCATCTGATGACAATGAAGAAACTGGAGTTAAAGCCTTTATGGCTCTTGCTAATTAAGAAAGAGTTTATGTTGGCAAAGAAAGTGCCAGAAATGGTAAGTGGATTAAGATCTCTATAAAAAAGGTACACACTCTTCTTGAAATGGAAGATAATGATGATAGAAAATCCTTTCTAGATTATTTGTGTATTGATCTAAACTATGTTAAAGAACAAAGATTGTTTATAAGAACAAGAAAAAACAATCTATGTCAAAATAGAAAATCTTGTTCAGAAATAATACATGAAAGTACCTACTTTTGGTATTAAAACAAGCAAAACTTTAATTTCTTACCATGCAGCATGTATTCACTAAGATTCTCAAAGAGAAACAAAACTTAAGAAATATGAACTGAAAAAGAGCTAACTTCTATTACAGAAGCTATGAATAAACATCGAATAAAGTTACATCAGTGTATCAGTGAACCAAATTCCCTCTCAAAAGTAAAAGCTCTTGTGAATTGACCAACTCTCTGAAGATATCTCCAGCTTGGCCAAAAGACCCTAGGTTTGTAAAGTCTTCAGCAGATAACTCATAGGGTTTTTTGTATGGCTTAGTAATAAACCTAAGTTATCTAAAGCTGAAGATTCTACTCTGTCAAATCATGATACTGGTAAGGTACCCTCAAATGAGTCACAAAGAAACACAATTGACCATTCAGTTGTATTGTCTTTGACCGTTCCACGCGACATCGTTTATGATCTTCAGCTGATGATTCGTCAGTTTTGTAGCACCCCCTTCCTCCACTAGAGAAGTGACGGGTGTCTGAACCTTTTTGTGTTTTTGGACTAACGACTAGCAAATCACTTTTGAATCAAAATCCTCTTTCAAAGCTAAAACTTTTTAAAAGGTTTCAGAAATACAGGAACCTTCCCTTAGTCCTGCTAGAGTGACAATAAAATGTTTTCAGCTTCTAAAACTAACTCAGTCCTGTGGTAAGTTAAAGAATGTGAAAATGGAAAGATTGATCTCTCCTTGGCTATTGTATATGAAAGAACTAATAAATCTAATATTATATATTAGCATGAATAAGTCAATCTTACTTCAGAAAACAATAATTCTCAACAGGTTCCTCCCAATGTACTTCAAAACTATTACAAAAAACTCAATTCAATATGAATTGTAACTGTTGTGGACAAAACGCAATCATCGCATCTGAGTATTGTTATGAAGTCTTGTTTTGTAAAAAGTTGCACAAAAGATCCAATCACTGACAATGTGATAATGCTGAATTTATGTCTTTAATGTAGGTGATGGCCAAAAGCACCGAAACGATAGGGAAAAACTAAAACCCGAACCGCCTTGGGTCGGGTTCGGGTGGGGGCGGGTTGGTGGGTTTAGATGCGGATTTGGGTATTGATAATTTTTTTAGTCGGGTACGGGTTCGGTGACGGATTTTAGTAATACCTGCCCCGATTACCCGTACCCGTACCCATACCCATACCCATTTACCCCAATTTACACCCGCATTATTTAGAGTACATATATATTATATATAAATTCTTCCATTATATTTTTATATAAGTATCTTTATTATCTAACACATTTGGATGTTGTACATGAATTATTCGAAAGCGTTAAATCATTTTATACGATATTTGTTTTCTAACTTTTTTTTTAATATAGTAGGGTGTTTTGCTTTATATTGTCGGTGGTTTTAGTGTGACTTAATCTTGATATTCGGTTTTTGTTCATTAAAATATTCAATTTGGGGATACACCGATACCCGCAGAGAATCCAAAAAACCATGGATAATATTAATTGGGGTACAAGAGGGTAATGGGGAGGGTAGGATGTGGATATTATCAAAACGGGTGGGGTACACTAAAACCCGCCCGATACCTGACCCGTTTGCCACATCCCTACGTTCATGAATTTAAATCAGTATCTTACTGGTCTAAGGTGAATCTTTTCCTCAAGTTTCCTGACTACAAGGCCAGCAAACCTTTTCCCTCCTGAATACATTGTGGATATAATGATCATAATCTGATGCATTGTATTGTATACTTTCCCATATCATGAAATATTGTGGAAGTTATTGATTCATGGATTACTCATGGTCATAACAGGATTATTTCTCTAAGAAGAGGAATCAAACCTAGAAACCCTCAATATGTCACAAAAAACTGTGAAACATGTGGTAGCTATGTTTATACCACATCTGATCACAAATGACATTGAGTGGTTCAGGAAAAAGAGCAAGTCTCTTCAAGCTAGAATGTTAAGTCTTTTCACAAGCAAGTAAGACTGAATCATCAAGTGCTCTAAGATCAAAGACTCCCACTAAAAGGTGGGTTTCTAAACAAAACTAACCATCCTGATCCTATTTTATGCAGTGTAACATCAGGGAATCTTTATCACGTTTTAAAAACACAGATTGTCGTTCAAAAACATCAGATCAAGGTTTACCTACACAAATATGAGATGTACCAGGACCTGAAGGAATGTATGGAAATAACTCCACATACACAACTGAAGGTTATGGTTATGGTATAGTTTTCAAAGAAGGGAGGGAAAGTAAATGTTCCACAGCTTTTGAACACGAATAACGCTTTTACTACTGAATACTCTTCATAAACCTTATGAAAAAAAATCAAACTGTTTATTAAAGCAGAAATATCCACCTGACCAATTTCGTCAAAATGATCATCCGATTTTCAAAATGATATAAATATCAATTAATGTGATTAGTTTGAACAAAAAAACACACAAAATGAAATCCAATTCAATTAATAACCTCACAAAAATGAAGATGTTCAGATCTTGAACACTTATCCACTCAAATGGAAGTTACTACAGCACATGATACATTACCTATTCTTTTCAATAAAGGAGGAAACTGGCATTGTAAGCTTAAGGCAATAATATTGCTTGATTGATTTAATCATACTATAGCATGAATGGCCTAAATCATGATTAAATTCTACGCCAGTTGCAAAAGACATTAAAGCAATCAGATCTTTCTTGCCTTTTCCAATAATAAACTTCATAGTTTATCAAATGAATGTACAATAGTACACTTCATTCAATGGTAATCTAAGACAGAATTCTATGTAAACAACCTCTGGGATTGAGATGTAGTGAATTCCTTAACCATGTCTGCAAAATTGGAAAAAGCCCTTTATGGACTTAAACAAGTTTCAAGAGCATGGTATGAAACTCTCTCAACCTGTCTCACTGAACACAATTTTGTAAGAGGTATGATAGACAACACTCTGTTTATCTACAAAACTCAAACAAATGTGATTTTGGTATAAATTCATGTTGATGATATTATCCTTGGGTCTACCGGCACAAAGGTGTGCAAACAGTTTGAGAAACTGATGACTCAAAGATACGAAATAAGCATGATGAGTGTCCTCGCTTACTTCCTTGGATTTCAAATTGAACAATCTGATAGAGGCATTTCAATTAACAAAGAAAGATATGTCAAAGATCTGCTGAGAAAGTATGACAAAATTGGTTCATTAGTGAATACTCCAATTGTGCCCCCTAACATGTTAGGACCTGATCTCAATGGCAGAGCTGTGTTTGTAATGTGTCTCAGTATTAAAGGTTTGATTGGATCATCTATTGAACCTAACCTGCTAGATACTGACATTCAATTCTCAACTGGTCTCTATGCAAGACATCAAGTAAACATAAGGAATCCTACCTTATTGATGTTAAGAGAATTTTTAGGTACCTAAAAGGTACTCTCAGCCTTGATCTTTTTTTTTGGGTAAAGGGGAATCCAAACCCCGGTAAAAAATATATTCCCAAAATAAGTACAATGGAATGTAGCTGCCTATGCTAACATTTACCTCAAGCCTCAACTTGAACAGCCTACTACTCATATGACTTGCCATTGATTACTTTCCTATTACAACTAAACCAAAATAGCAACCTATAGGGAAAAACCCACTTGAAGGTGCATATAAACTATAAAAACGATATCTAATCATAATTAAAAGGTCTTGAGATCTGCCTCCACGATATCCTAAAGTGAATCACTTCAATTCCACTTCACTATCGCTCTCATTCAGCATATCAAGAAACTTGTTTTGAGAATAGACTTGCTACGTAGTATTATCCTTCCATTCATTATCCTCATCATCATTAAGCGTGCTAAAGGAATTCTCTAAACGAACATTCTTAGATTGAGTACTTGTAGCAGCAGATTTCCCATCTTCCTTACTAGTATTTGCAATATATGAACCAGATTGTTTAGTTGAATTACCTTTATCTACACGACGATAATGCAAAGTAATCGATGGTTTATTTAAAACTACCCCATCTACCTGTTTTTTGTGCTTATTCTTCTTGTTCCTCTTCTTTTTAACAACCTCAAAACCATCATCAGCCACATCCTTAGAATGATTTACTTCAACATTAGTAACCACAGTCATAGTTACTTCTTTAGGACGTTTTGGGCATTTTTCTTCCGTGTGGTCAAAAATTAAACAAGTAGAACACCTAAGAGGAGTCCACTCATATTCAATGCGAATAGTAGCTAACGAATGACCTTTATCCTTACCAAGAGGAATAGCAATCACCAACTCTTCCTTAGGAGCATCTTCAGCCAAAACCTCAATAAGAGCACGAGCATACGCACTACGGCCCCATGACTGCAAACACATATTACTCGTATATGCATCAAGCCGAATTGGTTTCCCAATTTGTGTGGTGTTGAGACGAAGTCCCACT
This sequence comes from Tanacetum coccineum, assembly GCA_026074375.1. Lineage (NCBI taxonomy): Eukaryota > Viridiplantae > Streptophyta > Magnoliopsida > Asterales > Asteraceae > Tanacetum > Tanacetum coccineum. The sequence goes on from BQNB010011149.1 coordinate 41,669, forward strand.
TCTGAGGACAGCAACATGGCGAATACATGGTGAAGTTCTACCCACACCGGAACCTTCTTGATCTTTTCCTTATGTATATCAGAATCTGGAGACCAAATTCAAAATCAATGGAACCATTCGAATCAGCCACAGTCCATTTTCTAGAACTCTGTCCATACCTTCTTTAGTTTTAAATTGGAACAAGAAAGAATCACCATTGAAGTGAATTGCCTTTATCCCATATTTAGCCCAAAAACATTTGAACATAGTCTCAACTAGCGAAACGCCCGCCAACCGTTTCGTACAAATACCATATAAAGTGTTAGGCCATAACCAGTGAACTTACCTCCTCAATGGCTGACAAAGGAATAGTCACGGCTGCACCCTCCACATGTTCCTCATTCCTAAGCTCTGTAATTTGCACAACTTTATTCTGATTAGACTTAATAACCGAGGCAAAAGACGTATTAACCTTAGGACCAGCTGCTTGTTTAGTAGCATTTGTCAAGGAGTTTGTATCACTCGCATCCATAGAAGCACCAACAATATTCGCATCAGCCATAGGCTCATTAGCATTAGGACCACCTTGCTGTTTACTTGACGAATCAGCATGACCAGTAGCAATCAAAACCCCCTTTCAGAAGTTCCACACATGTCATAGAGCATTAGTATTTAGCGACGAACCACCCTTTTACTTAGTAGAATCGGTTGAAACCCACTCTCATCAGCGTTACGAATTGGTGATGCATAATCCGTTTCGACCTCCCATACCATGGTAGTAGGATTCATAGAAACCTTCCTAACCTCGTTGTTATCCATAGCAATAGGAGATTGAATCGATCTTTTCAGGAAGCGATTTAAAGAGGCTTTGCTTAATCAGATTCGGACCCCCTCCAATGCACGAGATCTTCTAATACGTTCAAGCAATCCTTCAGCAACCCCATCTAGTTTATTCAACGCATCATGTTTACTACGATCGACATTGTTTTCCATCTCTCCTAACTCGATACACCCAACAGAATGAAAACCCACCAGTAGCAAAAGAAACCCTAATAAATTAGGGTTTCAAACACACCAATCAGAAACCTCACCCTATATCCATGATCGTCCAGTAAGACAACGAATCAAAAACACCCAGCAGTAACACGATAGCTGAACCGATTCACAATGGGTTTATACAAACCACTAATCGCCGATATTAAATAAATAATATTATCAGATAAGCATAATTGCCGCCATAAAAAATATATTAAAACAAAACCCAAGCCTCTAGCCACCACAACCAATCACAAAAAGCAATCAGATACATTTAAAAGATCAAGCCTCCCTCGTTAATTTAATCAAATCACAATCAGAATATAGAATTAAAAAGGATTCGAACAATCCCTATTAAAATCAAGAACCGGAAATTATGACACAGAAAAAAATACAGCAATAGGAAACTAGAACCCTAAATCGAATCTGAAAAAACAAGATGGAAAATTCAGGCACCGAAAGATTAGACACAAGGAAGCCAAGAATCGCACCACACATAGGAGAGAAAGCTAATAACTACAAGTTTTAGTGTTTTGACCCTAAAAGGATACTCAGACTCTGGAACTGCATTGGATGCAACATGGGACAGGGAAAAGCACTTTAAGGTGTTGTCAGTTGCCAGGAAGGCAAGCTTGTTGCTGATCAAGTGCGAATGACTTAATCTGTGCAATGTTCTTAGACTGATGCTGAATATGTAGTTGCTGGTGGATGTTGTGCCAACATACTATGGATAAAGAGTTAACTTACTGACTATGATATCATATATGAAAAGGTACCCATATTTTGTAATAACACAAGAGCTATTGCAATCTCAAACAATCTAATTCGACACTAAAAAACAAAGCTTATTGATATTAGATCAAGAATCATATCCTTAAAAGGGACATTGAATTTCATTTCATTCCCACTCAATATTAATTGTGAAATTCTTCATCAAGCTCTGGATAAACGTCATCTTTCAAAAGATTGATTAATGAACTAGGTATGCTGAACATTGATTCAAAACCTGAAGCTTTAGTACTGACTGAAGAAAACTGAAGGTTCATCGCTTTTATCCAAAACTGAACAAATTTTCATATGTTAAGTGTCAGTTTAGTTTTTGCATACAACCTTTAGCTTGCTTAAGTGAAGTAACTGAGCAATCACATATGTCTCATTCATAGATTTGCATAAGCATGTGTGATTTTGTCGCCTTCGTTGGAGCATAAATATTGGTCAAGTCGAGAACTCAACAAAACTGATTCATTTTCTTCAGTTCAGTTTATAAAATGATTTTATCTAAGTCTTTAGCTGTCTCTCGAGTGAAGTAACTGAGCAATCACATATGTCTCATTCATGGATTTGCATGACCACTTATGATTTTGTCGCCTTCGCTAGAAGATTGATGATAATGATGATTACAATAATCAGTTCAGCATAACATGACATCAAACCTGAATCTAGTTCAGCTTCTTTACATCAATCACAAGGTCAGTTTAAAAAAAATGAATTTTCAAAATAAATAATTTTATTAAGTGATTTCTTACAAAATAAGTTAACTAATTTAAAAAGTTTATCAAAAGATGAATTTTAAACGTTCGAATGACCTCACCTTTCTCTCACCTACTTTTGACAGTGCACAGACGGCTGTACACTGTCCAAAGCGTCAGAAGCATGTTGAAATGACTTTCATTAAATACAAAGTTTCAACAACTTGTTATAATAAAAACCCTAAAATTATTTACAAAATTCATAACATTTCATTTGGACGTTATCAATTCCCTCATAAGAAAAAAGTTGAAAAGTAACAAATCATATAAACCTCTCCAATATTCACAAATCAATCTTTAAAACAAAAAAACTAAATATCTCACCAAAGAAATTACGCACAAAAAACCCTAAAAACAAATCAAATCATCAAAACCCTAACCCCATTAAATGGCAAACCAAGAACAAAATCCTCCACAACAAGAACAACCCTTTGTTGCTGCTAAACAAGTAGGCTTCAATCTTGAAGATATCATCCTCAACACAAACAATGACGTTGCTCTTATATACCAAGAACACAATAACAAGGATTACTTCAAATGTGTTGCTGATTTCATTTCTAAGTGTTGTCGTAGTAAACCATTTACCAGATCTTCAAACATGTATAAGGAATACCTAGATGAGTTTTGGTACTCAGCTATAGCTCTTGAAAACTCTAAGGTTTCCTTCTCAATTCCCACTGGTGGTATTTATGGAGAAGTAGGGGTAAACACCTTTAGAATGGAATTGGTGCGCATTACCTTTCCTCAATCCTTGTGAAATTTGTTGCACCACATCCATTGATTTTGTTGGCAGTGGAAACTCCCAACAAGCTAACAACACCATCCCATAAAACACATTTTCTTTTTCCCACTATGGGATATGGGAAGAAGTTTTCACCAAAGGAACTCTCATGAAGTGCCTCTTCTCCTCGGTAGAGCGTTACTAATGGCATAAATTATCCAGTGTTTAGGAGGTAAAACTAGAGGTTTTGATCAGATTACCAACAAAGATGCTATCATACTTTATAGTCTAGCAAATAGGATCAACATTGACTATGCCAGTATCTTTTGGGAAGAACCATTCATCATCAACATGAACAAGAGACATAGGAAAAGGTTGTACCTTACATAGATTTCTTCTTATGATGATTCACAAGCACGAAGGAAGGCTATAAAGTATTGGGTGAACTCACACCTACCCCACTCATAGTCTTTTGTGTCAAACAATTGGGGCAATAAAGCCCCAAACCAACCCTGAAGAACCTCTCTTCACGACCACATGTTGTCTTTTTGCAGGGCAAAACCTAAGCGATGTGAATTTTTAAAGCTCCCAAGCCCTCTTCCAATGCTGAGAGGGTTTCCTAAGGCACAAATCCTAGAGCTAAACCTGGACACAAAAAGCATTCAACTTCTTCAAAACAACCATCCGTATCCAGCAAAGAGGCAACAAAAGGTGGGTCCTCTAAAGCACCCCATAGGTTCTAAATTGGCCATGATAACGAAAAGAAAGAGTCCAGGCCTTGGGTCCATGGTACTCAAACCCAAGCCAGCCTCTAGTTTCTACACCTGTAGATACTTGAATGCATAAAGAGGACAAGCAAGCAACTTGTAACCCAACCTCTTTAGGGGTCATCAGTGAAGCAAGAGCCAACCCTCAGCTCAGTAGTGGTATGTCAGCATTTAATTTAAATAATCATATTTTTCAGCATCTTTCATTGTTCACTCTGAGTTTACATCAGGATGTGATGCTTCAGCAGATTCTACAGCTAAAGCTGATCTTGAATTATCTGCTCCTAATGACTCTAAACCTCAACAACAAGGTATGGATAAGGATAAATAACCACTTCACGTGATCTCATCTGCATAGGAGGTACTGGACCCACTGTTGTTCTTGCAGGACCAAACCAAAATCTATGGTGTGAAGGGTTTAAAAAAACTATCTTCACTCAACCTTAACAGGAAAGGGTCCAGCTCTATTGCTAGACAACTTTGAGAAAGAGAAGACTCCAAACACAATCAAGTTAGAATGATCTAGCATAACGATTGGTATCAAAATGTGCAACCTAAGCTTCATAGGACCTGTTCACCTGAAGATGATCCTGTCATTGTCGTTGATGATAGTGATGAAGATGAGGAGACAAAAAAAGATGAAGTTCATCCTACTCCAAATGCTGAAACTAAAGACACTTCAGTTCCTAAATCCTCATCTCCCAGGTTCTCTCAAATTTAAGAGCTTACCAACCAAGTCCTCATTCTCCAGTCTCAAAAGCATAAACTGGAAATTAAGAAGAACAAAGCTGAAGCTGAAGCTGCTCTGCTCAAAGCTCAACCTTCCTTTCCTAATGCGGAACAGCTCAATGAGCTTCTGGTAAAATCTTTACAATCTGAATTCTCAAAGATTTTATTTGCTCATGACTTTAGCAGCTCATTACCAACTGAGCTGAAGGAACTCCCTAACAAGTTTAATGAACTATATGAAGAAGTAAAGGGTCTAAAGACACAAGTTCATGAATTTGAAGTTGAGCTACCAAAGGAGCTGAAAGAAATTCCCACAAAGCTGGATGACTTCACAAAAACTATCACCAGTCTTACATCTCAAGTCGCTGAACTGAAGACTCTTTAGTGGGATCTTCCAGCAGAATTTCTTTCACTATCAGAACAAGTGAAATCAGTTCAAGCTAAGCTAAAAACCTTGGATGCTCTTCCAAGTCTCTTGCTAAATGTCACAAAAGCTTTGAACAAGTTTGCTCAGGTTTTAGATTATGCCTCATCAAAAGCTAGAGATCAAAGTGTTCCTTCAGTAGGCAACGCTGACACTATGCCTGCTGAGGGGGAGAAGAACACAAACCAAGCAACCATCTCCCAGCTTTTTCAAAGAAGAGCTGAAAAAGAAAACCTGAACAAATAACAAAAACCAAAACCAACAACACCACCTGCTACAACTATCATTCCCCCAATCATCACAACCACTACTCAAATGCAAATTCTTCTCCAAAGTCCACCAAAAAGCTCCTCTTAACCTGAGGGGGAGCACATCAAGAAAGACAAGGGCAAAAAGGTAATGTATTCAGAGGTGGCTGAGAAAGAAGGTACTACCAGTGATTCTGATGATGAAACCCATGTGACTGGTTCTATGGTTGAATCCTCTAGAATAAAGAAGCTAAAGAAGTTTGATTTTATCACTGAAGATGGAAGGAATATTCATATAACTGAAGAAGAAATCAATCATCAAAAAAAGCTAGAGGAAGATGCCAAAGCTAAAGCAGCCAAACAAGAAAGGAAGTAAGGAAAGCAGAACTGATTGATCTGCTTGATACAGAAGTAGTGAACAAGTACTACAATGATAAGTTACAGTATGACAGATACTGTGACAAAATGCTGAATAGAAGAGCGGAATTAAGAATCACCAACTGTGATGTCTTGACTAAAAAGGGTCCAATTACACTTAAAGTGTATAGAGAGGATGGTTTAAGTGAAGTTATTCCCAACTTCAAAGCCAGTGATTTGCACCTTGGTGAATGGGTAGAAGTAATGAAAGCATGTCCTAACAGAACTGGAAAAGGATGGAAAACTATCTATGACTAGATACAAACAAGAATGGACTACGTACAACTTACTGTGAGCAGAACTGGGTATTAGATTGGATATTCCTTAAGTAAACAAGGACCATCTCAACAAATTATATGATCTTGTTAAACAAGAGAGGAAAGTCAAGCTGATGACATCCTATGACTTACTTTAAGCAAATAAAAGGCTTAATCATCTGTTCAGTATGAAAGATTATTTACCTGGTAATGTGCTAATCGAACAATGTCTCTTGGTTGATATGTTCAAACTTTTTACCAAAGAAAGGATTTGTTACCATTGATGATCTGAAAGATTTCTCGAATACCATACTATTCACTGTTCAGAAGTCTTCTTCAGACATCATCAAGGTCGGGCTGGATGATCATGTAGGACTTTAATTCTTTCTGCTTACTAAAGTTGATAGAGAAATCTGAAATCTACTTAAGCAGATGAGAACTTGAGCAAGATAAGGCAGTAAATCATGTAACCATTTGTAATAACTTTATCTTGTGTATTGTATTGTAATGAAAGTTAGAATGGAAGGTTATCAGTTCATGTTGTTCAATTTATATCAGTTGTGTAAGAAGAAGTTATTTTGCTTACTTACAACTAATTTTAACTTAGGCTATTTATATATTTAAATAGGGGGAGATTGTTGGGTTCAGTTCCTGGACCCTTTAGTCTTTCAGTAGATTTAAACATAAAATCCCCTAAGTATTACTCAAGCTGAAGTCTTTCAGCTTGAGTCGTTGACGGGACGGTTCTTAAGCATCAGCTGTTTAGGTCCTTAGAAGATTGGGAAGTATCTTCACTTCAGTTTATGCAGCGGTACAGAAACTGAAGAATGCCTCTGGAAAGAGCTTTAGTTCAGATTGGTTGATAATTCCAAGCTGAGCATAGTCTATTTCCTTAACAGAAGTTTGAAATGTTTGTTTCACTTTTAGAAGGTTTACAAGGCGAGAAAAAGATTATTTTATGTCAAAAAGAATAAAGCAATCTCCTTGGGAAAAGGTGCTTCTAAAGTTGGCTTTCATCGATGTAAACAAAATTTCCGTAAGGATTGTACATGGTTACTTTAGAGCTCGTATGTTTACATTAAATGGTTATCTCAACCACCAGTTGGATGCATGACACACGTTACTAGGTTTAAACTTGTAAACCTATAAAAGGAAAGGGATTCAGGTAAATGGTTATCTCTTCCAAGTAAATTTTTATTATTTTATCGTGATACACATTGAATAGTTCATCTATCTCTCAAACAAACTGAACGGTACTACTGAAAGCTGAAGCTTCAGTTTATTTATAAGTAGTTTGTTTTCTTACTCTCTTAACTTTGGTTAGAGTTTAAGTTTGAAGGAGATAAAACCCCCAATTGTCATTCATCCATCTTGCTATTCCGCAAGCAAGGTGTGTCATAGATTCTTATTTGATTCTAATAAGAACCTATACGTTGAAAAGTAATTCTGTGTGTTTTAAACTTGTTCTTTATATTCTTCATATACATCTGTTTAAAACTCACTTTGTTGCCATGGAATATGATTAGTTTAATTTGATAAACCTTATATCAGATTCCAAAGGACCAACAATCATGAATAGTTAGGGAGTTGTGAGTAATTGTACCTTTTCCGATGATATTGCTTTTGTTGCCCGTCATGTGTCTTGAGCATACACTATCTTTGATCCATTCATCCGGTTCTAGTTTGACTTGAAGGCGTACCTAAGACCACAAAAAACTTAAGCATTTGGTCCCCAATATCTCATGGGTCCATTAGCGTTATACATCCCGTTTGGTTGGTTCATGTATGGGTGTTGAGGACATGATCCCCATGGACCAAAGTTAGGGGGTTGAAACTGATATCCTTGTTACGTTGAATAGTTTCAACCAACTTGGTGGTAGTTGCTTTTTGGATAGTGTGTTGGTCCTCCTATGGGATGTTTTAGGGGGCGTTTGGATTTTACTTTTTCTAAGTCCTTGACCAAGTTTTGGGATCGATGTTTGTTTTACATTCCTTACAAAAGTGTTTGAAAAGGGTTTCTTTGTTATTTGTAAGAAATTGTTTCTTTTTACTATGTTAGACTCCAAAATTTTAGAATCCTCTGCAAAGGGCCGGTTCCCTATGTTTGAACTGGCCGGTTCTCTTGCAGAGGGAACTAGCACTGCCGGTTCTACAGTAGACATTTCTTCGTCTACAAGACTCAATTTTTCCGTTTTTGTTTTGCTAGTAGAAGCTATGCCTTCTGTGAATCCCAACCCATGTTTATCTTTTAGTGATCTTTGGTTATCAATCATTTCTTGCAAGAAGTAACTACTACTTTAAAAACTAGTTAGTTTTAAAGATAATGAGTTTACTTTAGATCGAAGTTCAACACAAGTTTCACATTCGACACTAGCTTCTTTGTTCTTTTCTAGTTGATCAAGCTTTTTCTTAAGAGCACAAGCCTCGTTGTTTAATAACTCATTTTTAGCCTTTAGATGTTTGTTTTTATTGATTATCCTAAGACTAATTTTGCATAACTTGTTATACTCATTTTGTAATGATTTACTGTCTAAAGATGAACTACTATAGTAAGGAGTATCAAAGAGTACCTCATTGTTGTCAAGTGCCATGAGACAAATCTCATCCTTCTTGGATTTGTCTTCTTCGTCTCTTTCACTCTAACATCCTTCAATGAACGTCGTTTGGTCGTTAAAGGAGCGTTTGGGACAATCACTTATGAAGTGATTTGGATCCCACACTTGAAGCATCATCGATCCTCCTTTCCCTTCTTCTCTTCCTTGACTTTCTAAAAATTCTTCTTGTCGTCATGGGGTTGACGAACGAATTACCCTCTTCTCCTAAAGAACTTTTTGAAATCTCTTACGGCCATGACATACTCTTCATCACTTCCCGAACACGACTCCTCTTCGTCACTTGATACTTTTCTTGCTTTTAGAGCAAGAGATTTGTACTTTTCCTTTTTGACCTTGGAAGCTTTCGAGTCCTTCTCGAGCACTACCTCATAGACTTTTAGGTTTCCAGTGAGCTCGTCTAAAGGTAGTGTTGATAAGTCCTTGGATTCTTCTATCGCCGTCACCTTCGGACGCCATTTAGTGGGGAGAGCCCTCAAGAATTTCCTAACATGATTATGACTTGAAAAAGATTCTTCAAGTGCTTATAAAGATGTGATGATAGTATTAAAGTTAGCAAATGCGCAATCAATAGTTTCATCATTGGAAATCACAAATTCTTCATATTTTTGAGCAAACTAATCTATCTTATTGTCTTTAACTTGTTTCTTACCTTGATAGGTAATTATAAGAGAGTTCCAAACATCTTTAGTTGTTTTTCACATGAATATTCTTTCATATTCTTTTTTAGGTAAAACATTGTATAGAACCATTTTAGCCTCATCATTTTTAGAAATCATTTTCTTATGACACTCTTCATATTTTTCATAAGAAATTACTTCTTCCTTACTGTTGGGTTCAGTTCCTGAGCCCTTCAGTCTTTCAGTAGATTTAAACATAAAATCTCCTAAGTATTACTCAAGCTGAAGTCTTTCAGCTTGAGTCGCTAAAGGTTCTTCAGCGTCAGCTCTTCAGGTCCTTAGAAGATTAGGAAGTATCTTCACTTTAGTTTATGCAGCGGTACAGAAACTGAAGAAGGCCTCTGGAAAGAGCTTTAGTTCAGCTTGGTTGACAATTCCAAGCTGAGCGTAGTCTATCTCCTTAACAAAAGTTTGAAACATTTGTTTCACTTCTAGAAGGTTTACAAGGCGGGAAAAAGATTGCTTTATGTCAAAAGGAATAAAGCAATCTCCTTGGGAAAAGGTGCTTCTAAAGTTGGCATAGAAACAACTTTCCTAAAAGGACTGTACCTGGTACTTTAGAGCACGTCTACATTAAATGGTATCTCAACCACCTATTGGATGCATAACACGCGTACTAGGTTGACTTGTAAACCCTAATCCCTTTGCCTATAAAAGGAAAGGGATTCCCAGAGTAAATGTTATCTCTTCCAATTAATGTGAAACACATTAAAGAGTTCATTTATCTCTCAAATAAACTGAATAGAAACCGCTGAAGCTGAAGCTTCAGTTCTAGTCGAATAGTTTGTTTTCTTATTTCTCATAACCTTGGTTTAGAGAAATAGTTCAAGGAGATAAAACCAATTGTCATTCAAACCACTTTTTTATTTTTTTTTTTTTCTTCCGCAAGCAGGTATGTCATGGGATTTTTTTGTTTTATTTGATTCTAATTAAGAAGCTTATGTTGAAAAGTACTTTTTCTGTGTGTTTTATACTTGTTCTTTATATTCTTCATATATATTATATATTTATATTTGTTTATTAAAACTCACTTTATTGCCTGGAAATATTGATTAGTTTTAACTTGATAAAACTTATATTAGGATTTTCCAAGGGGCCAACAAGTGGTATCATAGCCTTCTGGTTTATAAAACCCCTTAAATAGGATATATTAAAAGGCTAAATAGTATTTTAAATTCAAGATCCACTTAAATGGCCTGCAGAAGTACCACAGACCTTGATGAAGAACAGGACGTGGCCAGTAAATGCCACTCCGGATACTAGAGGTTGAAAATTTTCACCAACTAGAAAAATAGGTTTATGTGCCCACATCTTTGGTATTGAACCTCAATTGAAATATCATTTAAATTGGTCCTTTTATCCCTATGACATCTGGTCAAAGGAAGCCAGGGAGGACAATAGACTGTGAGATGAGAGATAAGCTACTAATTTAGATCATCGTCTCTCAAAAGTTCCATCATGTCCGTCCTTCCTGAGGACCATTATGAATTCTTGTCATAAACTGTTAATGACTGAAACTCATCTAGGGAATGACCTGATACTGTATCATGAGGGCCCCTCTGAAGTGAAACAAATTAGGGTCATGGACCTAAAGTTGTGTTATAACACCTTAAAATTCAAAGAAGGTGAAATACTAACACAAACTTTCACCAGATACAAAGCTTTGATGAATGAGTTAGTAAATTATGGCATTAATCTTTCAAAGCTTGAAATCAATACTGGTTTTATAAATGGGTTACGAAAGAAGTGGCTAAGTTTCTGCCAAAGTCTTAGAAACATAAATCATGTGAAAGATTATGAGCTTGCTTCTCTATTTGGTAAACTCAAATTTGAAGAAAACCTAATAGACAGTATTTATGAGACTGAAAAGAACAAATCTTTTGTCTTTACAACACCTTTGTTAACTGCTTTCATCTCTACCTCTATTGTCCAGGACTTTCAAGATAGTTCTGATGTTGAAGAGGATACAGACGCCAGTCATGAGAACTAACGCGACCTAGAGTAGAATATCAGCAACGAGCTCTTTTAGCAAGTCTAAAATTGCATCCTTTTACCCAATAAAAAAAATTCTTCAAGTAAGGTGACTCAATGGTTCAGCAGTGCATAAGCAAATTCTGACCAAACTTGAATATGCCACAAATTGTGCAAGAAAGGTCATTTTGCAAGAGACTCTTTTGGTCAATAGCTTTAGTTCCTTCATATTAATCACCCTTCCAACAAAAAACCTCTCAGTTCCTCTCAGCACAAACCAGAACTAAGGCCTACCAAGGACTTTGAAGCTAAATACAACAAAGTCAAGGCTAAGCTGGCTTTTCTAAGTTCAAGTGCTTCTGCTTCTAAAGCCGTAACTATTAAGAACAAAGGTATTATCGCTGAAGCCTATGAATGGGATGAAGAAGAAGTGTCATTAGATAACAATGAGATGGTGGAGGTTAAAGTACTCATGGAACTAGCTGAAGAAAATGATGCTATCAGCAAAGAAGACACCATAAATGGTGAATGGGTAAAGGTCTCCATGAGAAAGGTACACAATCTTCTTGAAATGGAAGATAATGATAATAAAAAACCTATCTAGATTATTTGTGTATCGATCTAAATTATGTTGAAGAACAAAGAAATAATCTTTTGTCAAAACATAGAGATCTAGTTCATGAACCGAATGCATGCAAAGAACAGCTTTTAGTATTAAAACAAGCAAAACTTGATTTTCTTACCATGCAACATGTAAACACTGAGATTCTCAAAGAAAATAAAAACTTAAGAATAGAACTGAAAGAGCTAACAACAATTACTGAAACATGGCTTAACAGTTTCTAAAAGTTATCTGTATTGTATCAGTTAAACAATCCTCTTCTAAAAAAAAAGAGAATTCTAGGAGCTGATCAACTCACTGAAGATCCCTCCAGTTTTGGGCAAAAAGATCTAGTCTTTGTAAAATCTTCAACTCATAACACAAAAGTGTCCATACTTGGTGTTGAAAGACCCTGGTTGTCTTAAGCTGAAGGATTTATTCTGCCAAATCATGATACTGGTAGGATACTCCTAGCTGAGTCACAAAGAAATACAATTGATCCTTCAGTTACTGTCACTGACTCTTCAGCGACTGATTATGATTTAGTGGATGAATCTTCAGTCTGTAGCACCCCTCTTCCTCCACTGAAGAAGTTGGATGGTGCTAAACCTATTTCTGGACCAAAGACTATCAAATCAATTTTGAGGTTAAAATCCACATTCAAAGCTGAAACTTTAAAAGGTGTCAAAATATTTTTGAACAAAAAAAAACCCATCTTTGGCTTCCGCTAAAGATAACAAAGCTATCCTGCTTCAAAAGTTAATCTAGCTCCTGCTGTAAACTTAAGAGTGTGAAATATTAAAGATATCTCCTTGGGATACTTGTAATGAAAGAAACTCTAACGACCTAAAATTACAATTTAGCATAGAATTCAATCATCTTACTCCAGAATTAATCAACCACAACAGGTTCCACAAAATGCACTTCAAAACAAATACAAAACACAATTTAAAAGGAGTTGTGATCTATGTGGCTTAAACAATCATCTCTCTGAGAATGTTTTGTAAAAAGTGTGAGAGAACTGATCATAGAACCTGTGATCATGTTGAATACATTTCAACCATGAACATGTCTTAGCATCTCAAAAGTCTGGGTAGATCTCCATCAAAATCTAAAATCCCAAGACCATCAAAATGCTTCTTTTCACCTTGCATACACTGTGGATGTATATATCATTTATCTAATGAGTGCTTATACTATCCCATATGTGGACTATGTGAAAGTTATGCCTGACACCAAATGGTTAATAATAGGATTTATTCTTTCTAGAAAGAGAGATCAATCCAAGAAATTTCCTCAACATGCCTTAAAAGAGTGTGATGCTTCGTGATAGCTCAACTCATACAACAATGATCACTATGATATTGAATGTTCAAAAGTGGTGAAGCACTTTCACGCCGAAAAAGGCTAAAGCTTACTATAATCAAACTAGAGCTAAATCTATCAAATGCTAACGATCCAAGACTCCACTAAAAGATGGCTTCTAAGAAAACTTACCATTCTAAACCATTTGTGCAGTGTGACATCAGGATGCCTATCTGGTACCTAGACAGTGGATGCACAAGGCATATAACTGGTGTCAAGAGCTACCTGCACAAATATGTGAACCAACCAGGACCTAAGGTGGTGCTTGGAGATGACCCTACATGCACAACTGAAGGTTATGGCTCTATCAAATGTAATGGTATAGTTTTCATAAAAGTAGCATTTGTAAATGGTCTTAAGTACAATCTAATTAGCATCAGTCAACTCTGTGATGCTAAGTATATTGTTCAGTTTGATGAGAAAATAGGAACAATCTTTAACTCTAACAAAGAAGTTGTAATGATTGCTCCAAGAGTAAGAGATGTATATGTTCTTGAGATGACAACTTCTGCTCAAGAATCATGCTTCTTTGCCAAAGCTTCTGAAAATCTCAACTGGCTTTGGCATAAAAGACTTGCTCATCTAAAATTCAAAACAGTCAACAAACTAGCAAAACAAAATTTTATTATTGGTCTTCCCTCACTTGCCTACTCAAAGGACAAACCATGTTCATCATGTGAAAAGGGAAAGCATCATAGAGCCAGCTTCAAAACAAAACAGACATCTTCTATCAAGAAATATCTTCATCTTCTTCACATGGATTTATTTAGACCTATAACTCCTAGGTCCATTAACCATGAAAAGTATACCCTTGTCATTTTTGAGGATTACTCAAGGTACACCTGGGTATACTTCTTGAAGAAGAAAAGTCAAGCACCTGAAACCATCATGTCTTTCATCAAAAGAGTTGAAAATTAAAATGACATCAAAGTCAAACAATTGAGAACTGATAATGGTACTGAATTCAGGAATAACATTCTTGTCAACTTCTGTGATGAAAAAGGAATCTCTCAAAACTTTTCCTCTCCCTACACACCTGAACAAAATGGTGTTGCTGAGAGGAAAAATAGAACCCTCATAGAAGCTGCAAGAACAATGCTTTCAGGATATGTCTTTTCTAAACAATATTGGACTGAAGCTGCAGCCACTGCATGCTATACTCAAAACAGATCCACCATTGTGAAAAGACATCTCAAAACTCCTTATGAAATTTTTTGTAAGAGAATCCCAAACATCAGTTTTCTTTATGTCTTTAAATGCCCAGTTTACATCCATAATCATAAAGATCACTTAGGAAAATTTAATGAAAAAGCTGATGATGGTTATCTTCTTAGATACTCACTTGTTTCTAAGGCCTTTAGAGTCTTCAACACTAGAAGACAACAAGTTGAAGAAACCTATCACATCACATTTAATGAAAGCCCTGATGCTATCAAATTCTCAAAATCTTCAGTTGACAACATCAACATTGCTGAAACAGAAAGATATCCACCTGATGAATATCTTCATCCTTATGAACCTTCTCAAAGGTATCAAACAAACATCAATGATGTGTCCTTCATAGAACCCTATGAATATCCTGAACCAGTTGTTCTTGAAACTAAAGTTTCATCTGACCAAAATGGTCAAACTGATCAAATTAATCACAATGATCAAAATGATCAGTCTGTTCAAAATGATGAAATCTTAAATGATGATCATTCTGAACATTCCAATCACACCAATGATGAACAAATCATTGATAATCTCCCAAACACTAAAGACAATCAGATTTCTGAACACTTATCCTATCCAGATGTAGAGGATACTTTAGTACAAGATACAATTCCAATCCCACCTTATTGTTGTTAAGAGAATTTTTAGGTACCTAAAAGGTACTCCTAGTCTTGGTCTATGGTATTCAAAATGTTTAGGTTTTAACCTAAAAGGATACTCAGACTCTGACTATGCTGGATGCAACATGGATAGGAAAAGCACCTCAAGTGCTTGTCAGTTGCTAGAAGGCAAACTTGTGTGCTGGAGGGCTAAAAAGCAGCAATCTGTAGCTATGTCCTTAGACAAAGCTGAATATGTAGCTGCTGTTGGATGTTGTGCCAACATACTATGGATGAAAAGTCAACTCACTAACTATGATATCATATATGAAAAGGTACCCATATTTTGTGATAACACTATTGCTATTACAATCTCAAACAATCCAGTTCTGTACTCAAGAACAAAGCATATTGATATTAGATTTCACTTTATCAGAGATCATGTTCTCAAAGGAGACATTGAATTACATTTCATTCCCACTCAATATCAACTTGTTGATATCTTCACCAAACCTCTAGATGAGCCAACTTTCAAAAGATTGATCATTAAACTAGGTATGCTGAATATTAATTTAAAACCTGAAGCTTCAGCACTGCCTGAAGAAAACTAAAGCTTCAGCTCTTTCATCTAAAACTGAACACACTTTCATGTAAAATTTCAGTTCAGTTTTTGCATACAACCTTTAACTTGCTTAATTAAAGTAACTAAGCAATCACATATGTCTCATTCATAGATTTGTATGATCATGTGTGGTTTTGTCACCTTCGTTGGAGCATAGATATTGGTTAAGTCAATAATTAAACAAACCTAATGTATTTTCTTTGGTTCAGTTTTGATAAATAATTTTATCTAAATCTTCATCTATCTCTCGAGTGAAGTAACTAAGCAATCATATATGTCTCATTCATGGATTTGCATGAGCATTTGTGGTTTTGTCGCCTTTGTTGGAAGATTGATGATGATGAAGATTACAATAATATGTTCAGCATGACATAACACCAAACCTGAACCTAGTTCAGCTTTTTCAAACATTTATGTATTTGTCGGGGGGGCCTATAGTCCCAACGTAATCAGTACATGTTATAAGTTTCGTCCACAGTTGATAGCTTGTCACTCGATTCGGGGAGTGTCAATCCCGATAGATCTATTTTATGTTCTTAGGCGTGGCTTCACGCTATTATGTTCGTTCCTGGCGATCGATAATCACTCCGAACAGGGGATCCAAACCGAGTAAATCTATTTCATAACAATTCACGCACTCACCCTACAAGGTGATTTACAGTTCATGACGCTGTGAGTGACTTGTATGTACCAATTCGGGCAGTGATTTTAAGCTATAATACTCCCGTACCGGTGTACCCTCCAAGAACTCCTGGGCAGTAAAGTAATAATATGTACTCCGTTTACCCCGGTGTCACCACTGATGAACACCCGTGGCAGTAATTTAAAAAATATGTACTTCGTTACGGTTGTCTTCCTCCAAGAACACGACCGGGCAAGAAGTAAAGAAATAAGTATTTGTGACAAAAATGAAGTCTAAAATAATGTATCCATAGCGAGCTATGCAATTAGTATGTTAAACCAATTTGTAACAAATTCATGTAAATAGGAGTTTGTAAATATTCATGTAAATATGAGCTTGTAAATATTTATGTAAACACGTATGCAATCGACCATGTAATTGAGTTTGCAAACAATTTTGCAACAAGCATGTTCTCACCCCAAAAGTTATAAAGCGTATGAAAACAAGTAAAACAGGGGGGCTATAAACTCACAAAATCCCTTTAAACAAATCTCATTTGTTATAAGATAACAGAGTAAGTATAAGTATTTGTAGACAAGCTTGTTCCCCCTCGGGGTTATAAAACATTCAGAAAGATTGAAAAGCGTGGCTATGAACTCACTTGATTATTAGACCTCGATCAATTAATCACAATTATATCTCTGACTGAATCTGCATCGATATCGACCACGACCTATATTATGTCGTTCGATTTGAAATCGTTATAAATACGTCCAAAGATGGTTCATCGTTATCCACGAATACAGAAATGTTTTAATATGTTATACCATACATTTTTACATGTGTTGGAGAAATCCACTTTGCGCTGTCTTAACCTTACCCTTAGTATATTTTATGTATATTATACTATTTTACGTCCAATTTATCTTATTCTTAATATTTACAGAAAGTTACTATTTTTAGACTTCCGTTTTTAGAAACCAAAACATGATCTTAAAACTATTAATTGAAATAATATATTAACCGACCTTTTATTTTATCATTCAAAATCGTACTCATAATGTATTAATATTAATTAAAATATCTGTTGACTTTTACGTTGACCTTTAGTTTTGACCTGCTATATCTCAAGTTTTAAAACTGATAAGCCTCGCGGCAAAGTAAAACGTCATTTTAGAACAACTTTCGTGTTTCGCCGGAAAGCTGAAACGGACTCGAAAGTGCTCAAATCGTTTAATTAATAATCTGCCAGATTTAATATATATCTTAAAATTAATTGGTTTTCTACTAAAGTATATATTTCGATATTAGTTTCCAGTTTCTTCGTTATTGGGGAAGTTAAAAAGTCACGTTTTATATCAAAACGCGTAATAAAAAATATAATTTGTTATCTTTTGTAAACCAAAGTCTAACTTATCAAAATCTCGAATCCCGAATCCCATGTTCCGTTTTCTGCTATTAATTATTCGTTCCAAAACGCGCCAAAGTCCGTTTTTAGTTCAACTCTCATCTAAAATATATCTAGTATCGCTTATAGATTTATATCAATCCCGTTTTTATATTTATATCACATTTTTACTTAGACGTCGCAAGTTTCATTAGATTTTCATCACATATAACCAATTGATAATATATGAAACAATTAATATATTTATGGTGCAAAATAAAACGAACCCTTTTGTGTCTGATTATCAAACCAAACAAACCCCCGGTTGTCCCGGCTGTTTCGCAGCCAAACACACGCACCCGACCCGGCTGATGGACAGCCAAACGCACCCTTGTGCGTGGCTGTTAAGCCAAACGCACCCTTATTTTGGTAAACCCAAATCCAAACGCCCCTTTTGTGTTTCTATACAACCAAACACGCCCTTGCTGGGCTGTTACAAACCAAACGCACCCTAAGTTGTTGACTGCACAACCAAACACCCCTTTTTGGGTGTTACCCCGCAAACCAAACGCGCCCTATGGCTGTTTTAACAGCCAAACGCACCTGGTGATGTTTTATTACCACCAAACGCATCCCTCATGGCTGTTTACAGCCAACCAAACGCACCCTTGTGCGTGGTTTCATCAAACAAACGCACCCTCGTGGTGCTTAAACTAGAGTCAAACGCACCCTATTCGGCTAGCCATTCACCGAACACACCCTATATGGGTGGCTGCCACCCCAAACGCACCTAGTGATATTAACAACCCGAAACAACCCTTCCCCCGGCTATACCCCGGGCTTGTCACACAGCCAACCCGAAGACCAAACTGGCTCGCTGTTTTGACGCCAAAACCTTTTTTTGGGGGGGGGGTGGAACACATAAAAAAACCCGAACTCGTGTTTTGACAGCCAAACCCGACGCCCCTTGGTTGTTATAACCTTAACCCGAGCCCACCCACACCTTTTTCTTTATAATCTAAACCAACGCACCCTGGTTGGTTTTTCTGTCGAGCCCAAACGCATCCTTGGTGCTTATGAATAAAACCAAACGCACCCGCTGGTGGGGGTGATGGGGTGGCGGTGGTGGTGTTTTACCACCGAACAAACACGCCCTTCGTGGCGGCTAGCAAAACCCCCGCGCACCCCTTTCTGTTTTAATAAACCACACGCACCCTTTTTGGGTGACGGTTGTGGTGATAAAGATGGTGGTATAATGATCCTGGTGGTGATGGGTTGCGGCTGTCGGAGAGGGGGAAGGGAAAAATGGCGCGTGGCCGCGAGTGGTAGTGGGGATCGAGTAGATCCGTTGGTGAGAAGCATATATGGACTCCGCCGGAAAAACTCGCCGGAAAAGTTTTCCGGCGGCGGTAGCGGTGGCCGGAGGTGGGGGAGGGGTGGCCGGATTATTTGGGAGAGAGAGAGAGAGACTAGGTGTGTGTATGTATATATGAGAGAATGGAAATGAAATTTATAAATTATAAATTGTATATATATATAAAAATTGGAAAGTGACAAGTTGAAATAGTCCAGGGTTCGTTTTGTAACTTTTTTAGTATAGTTTTTGATAGAAGCGGTTCGGGACACATTTGGACCACGTAATGGATGATTCAACGCACGAAACTTATGCCATTGTTTTCTAAATCATTTTTCTGATAAAAATGAGTATTCACTTGATAATATTTCATAAATATTTTATAACATTTAATAAAATATTTGTTATTCATTTTGCGAACCGGTTTTGCCTCGTCCGAAATAAAAATGGATTTAAGCTCGAGTATTCACGTTATCAACAACGCTTCTAATTAAAAATGATGAATAATTTATTTAATATTTTTATTAAATAAATACTGATAATTAAAAACAATTTTATTTTTTTGCGTGTAAGGTTGTATGTTGTTGTAGATGTTTTGGTGCTGGTTTTAGCCCTTTTGGCTCGTTTCCAGGTTTCGGGCAAAACTAAAAAGTCGTCAGGAATTTCGTTTTACATCAGTTTGCTTTGAGTCGAATAAAGGAAAACGTGATTTAGCTACTCGTTTTTGATAATTCAACCTAGGAATAACTTATATCTCCTTTAAAAATTCCGAAAATTCTCGGATGTTACAGTACCTACCCCTTAAAGAAATCTCGTCCCGAGATTAAATTTGTGTTATCCGCTTAGTGTGACTAGGAACAAGACTTAAGATTTACTAAGCCATTTGAACATGACGCTGATAACTTTATTCAGCAATATCTAATGTTTTGACATTTCTTAATATCCATAAATTTCGGCTAGGTTGACCAGGATATCCAATCCATTAGAATAGGTATCTTAGAGAAACATCATTACAAGGTTTATTGTTGGTATAAGTGCTTTATGAAGCAAACCTCTTAATAGAGAACACATCAAAGGAGAAAGTGTAGTCGCGTGGTTATGTCTATATAAAGTCATAAATGTCTTAAGGCAGAGTCTCGTTTCTGCTATCTGTAATGTTCGATGATTCATATCAACGTGGCTTATGTATGTAAGTACCCAACTTACTTGGCAGTACTAGGATGTATCGCGACCTAAGTCTTCCTACTAGTGGCCCGAAATGAATAGTCCAAATATCTGTTGCGTCGATTAGGTGTTTACCTTGTTTAAGGGTGTTGCATAACCTATTGGATAAAGTTGTATCAGTCGGGACCGCTCTAGTGACCCAACAAGTAGCGAACATAATGTCAAGACTATAACAATGGGCGGGATATGCACTCAGTCTGTTAGCTCCACAGACAGTTCGTGATTGCAAGGACTTGCAATGGCAAAAGTAATAACTTAAGAATGAGATAAGGTAGCTCCAAGTGAGGCCTTAAGATTCTGCTAAGTGGCAAGACACGATTGTGTCTCTAGACCCTTTTAACGGATTCTGATGATTATCGATTTCAGGTTCATACTCGTGTCATATCGGATACCATTAAGCCCACTCATTTATAATTTCTTATTTACATAAAGAAGCGTCCAAATTTATGTAAGTAAGAAATGATAAAAAATAGGGTTCGGTGATTCTATAATTATTTATTTAACTGAAGAGGCGTCCCAATCCTTTCATTATAAAATAGATTATAAATCATCCTACTTAATAATTCCCGGTGCAATACGCGTACTCTCATAACCTTCAAGGTGATGGATGACATGACGATGCATGTGCTCTAATGAGTATGGGACGAGTGATTTAAAACTCGTCTTTGGAAGCTGGGAGTAAAAACTGCCAGGCGAGATCAACATAGAGTTCAAGATAGTTAATGAGTACTCGGTTAGAGTAAATAAGGTAAAGATCTCTATGAACGAATCAGCATAGCGATTATCATATCAATCTTCCTATTACAAGTCCCGCCCATACAAGACTTGTAATACTTAGATTCATACATAATCCCATGTAAACAGAACTGTGACGGGCTTTGTTAACATAGCAATTATCATATCAATCCTCATATTACAAGTCCCGCCCATACAAGACTTGTAATACTTAGATTCATACATAATTCCATGTAAACAAAAATTATGACGGCCTCTATGTAATACGATATTGTATAAAGCTACGAAGAAAAATAATATTCTTAGAGACCATTGTATAACTCACAATGTCTGAGGTATAATTGAGACCATTGTGCAACTCACAATGTCTAAGAAGTAAAATGAGACCATTGTATAACTCACAATGTCTGAGGTATAATTGAGACCATTGTGCAACTCACAATGTCTTAAGAAATGCTCTGGTATTTATATAAATAACTCTTATATAAATAAACGTGCGATATACGCAAAAGATGTAAGCATATATATTACATATATGTATGTCACGTAAGCACTTAATGCAGCACGTAATGTAAGCACATAAGCAAGTAGCGTGTATGCACTTTGAAAATGTTTGATGTGATGCAATGTTTGTGAAAACGACTATAGTCTAGGGTAAAATATGCAACCTAGTTCTCTATAGCCAGTGCTCTGATACCAATCTGTAACACCCCCAAAAATATGACAACGCAGCGGAATACCACTTGGGGTGCTACTTCATAATACACAGCGCTAGATACAAGAGAACGACCTCTAAATGTGTCGTTTGTAAAACAATCTCGTTGATTTTCTGAAATCAAAATAATAGTTGTCCCATAATTGCATCACAATGAAAAGCTTGAAAGCAACACAACGAGTTTTGATCATTTGTAGAAACCCAAGTATGAAATCTTGTCAATTTAGACTCCAATGCACATCAGATAATCCAAGCATCTAATTCACCTGAGAAAAACATGCTTAAAAGTGTCAACATTAAAGTTGGTGAGTTCATAGGTTTCTGTAAATATAAACGTTAGTTCCAATAAATGTATCTGCCCACTGTATCATTACAGTGTCATATAAAAACGTTTAGTGACTACTGTCTCCCTACAGTATCATAAAATAATTGTGTGACCATTTAAATCCTTAAACGTCCTTCCAAAATGTACGTATGATTTTTAGAAATCAATTAGCTGTAAAATATGCAAGACCATTTCTATCCCCAAATAGTCTCAAAATGTACGTATCAAAGTTGGATCACAAATATCCAAAGTATGTATTCAAGTGTGTATAAACCCATGATTACCATTACTCTAAGTTCATGAAACCGATGCACTAATATAGCAGTAAAAATTCATATGTAAGTGTTGTGGGCCCCGTAGGCTCAATCAATCGTAATCCGACATGTTATAACGTTCGTTTACCTAGTGATAGCTAATCACCCGAACGGGGATTGTCAATCCCGAATAGATCTATTTTATATCATTCGCGTGGACATCACGCTATAACGTTCGTTACCGGCGATAGCTAATCACCCGAACAGGGATCCGCACCCGAATAGATCTATTTCATAACATTCGCGCTCACCCTCCAAGTGATTTACAGTTCATGACGCTGTGACGTAGACTTGTATGTACCCATCACAGGTATCCCCTCCAAGAACACCCGGGCAGTAATGATTATGTACCCCTCACAGGTGTCCCCTCCAAGGATCACCGGGCAGTAATGATTATGTACCCCTCACAGGTGTCCCCTCCAAGGATCACCGGGCAGTAGTGAATATGTACCCCTCACAGGTGTCCCCTCCAAGGATCACCGAGCAGTAACAAAGTAAAACGTCATTACGGAACAAAACTTTCGGTGGTTTTCGCCGGAAGGCTGAAACGGACTCGAAAGTGCTCAAATCCTTTAATTAATAAACCTGTCAGATTTAATATATATTAAAAATAACCTATTTTTCTACTAAAGTGTATATTCCGATTTCACTCCAGTTTCTTCGTTATTGGGAGTTAAAAGTCCCGTCTTATATCAAAACGTAGTCATAATATAAATTTGTTCTTATTTGTAACAAATTTGACTTTTCAAAGTCTCGAATCCCGAATCTCATGTTCCGTTTTCTGCTCACAATTATCCGTTATAAAAACGCGCCAAAGTCCGTTTTTAGCTCAAAACTCATCTAAAATACATTTAATATTGCTTATACATTAATATCAATCCCGTTTTAAATATTAATGTCATATTTTACTTAGACGTCGCAAGTTTCATTAGATTTTCATCACATATAACCAATTGATAATATAACGAAATAATCGAAATAATTATGGTGCAAAACAAAACGCACCCTTTTTGTGTCTGATTATCAAACCAAACGAACCCCTTTTCCATGTTACAAAACCAAACGCACCATCGGCGTTTAATAACCCACGAAACCAAACCCGGACTCCTTTGACCCCTGGATGTCACCCACTGTCCGCAAGCCAAACCGCACACCATTCGGTGTTAACACACGAACCAAACAAAACAACCCTTTTGATTTCGACAGCCAACCCGGCAGTCCCCGGCTGTCCCTGGTTGTCCCCGCAGTCAACCCGACCCAAACCAAACAAAACCAAACCACCTTTTTGGTGGGTGGCTATCACAGCCAAACACACCCTATGCGGTGGCGGCGGTGGTAAACCAAACGCACCCTAACGGCTGTCACGGCAGCCAAACGCACTCGAACGGCTGCTATAAATAGCAAAACAAACATCCCCTGCTGTTAAACCAAAACCAAACGCACCCTTGCGTGTGGAACCCGAGAACCAAACGCCCCTTGGTGGTGGCTGTTAAGCCAAACGCTCCCGCGTCGGGTGGCTGCCACCCAAAACAAACGCACCCTAGCGGCGAACAACCAAACCAACCGCACCCGCCGCGGTGCAAAACCAAATGCACCCGTGATTGTGACAATCCAAACGCACCCCTTTCGGTGATATAAACCTAACCCGAACCAAACCACCCTTCGCTCGTCTTTAATACCAAACGCACCTAACCCGGGTGTTTTACAGCCAAACAGGCACCCCTTTGGTGCCACAAAACAAACCAAACGCAGCCTCTTGCTGCTGACCCGGACCCCAAACGCACCCTTATATGTTGTTGTTTACCCCAAACGCACCCTTGTGCTTTTGTCAAAACCAGTCGCACCCTTTTTGTGCCTAACCCATACCGAACGCACCATTTGTGGTGCCGAAATCACACCAACGCACCCTTGGTGCTGCGAAACACGAAACCGACGCACCCCTAATCGGCTGAGATCGAACCCAACGCCCCCTTGGGCTGTCCCGAAACCAAACGGGCCCGTTGAGATATAAACCAAACGCACCCTTGGTGCGGTGTATAGTGAACCCGACGCACCCTGGGTGGTGCGACGATGCGGAGGCAGCCGGAGGAGAGGGAGGGGCGGCGAGTGAGGGAGAGTGACACATAGGATCGGGTAGATCGGGTGATGGGGAGCATTTTTGAGTTTGGCCAAAAAAGTCCGCCGGAAAACTTTTCCGGCGGCGGCCGGTGGTGGCCGGATAAATGAGAGAGAGAGAGAGTAATGAGAGTGTGTATAATTTGAGATGGAAATGAAAATTTAATAAAACTTTTATATTTATATAAAAAGTTTTAAAATTTGTGACAAGTGTTAAAAACTTGAGGGTGAAATTTTGTAACTTTTTCACAGGGACCAAATATGTAACTTTCGAGTATTATTTTGTAAAATAGTCGTTCGGGGCTCGTTTGAGCGACTTATCGGATGATTCAAGTCACGAAACTTGCGCCCTTGTTTTCCAAATCATTTTTCTGATAAAAATGAGTATTCATTTAATAGTGTTTCATAAATATTTTTATAACATTTATAAAAATATTCGTTATTTATTTTGTGGACCGATTACGCCTTGTTGCAGAATAAGAATGGATTTCAACTCGAATATTCGCGTTTTCAAAAACGCTTTTAATTAAAATGCTAAGTATTTTATTAAATATTTTTATTTAATAAAACGTGATAATTAAATATAATTTAATTATTTTTGTGTTTCTAAAACTTTGCGAGGGCATTTCAGTCACCTTCTGACTGTTTTCGGGTCTCGGTCAAAACTAAAAAGTTGTCAGGAATGTCGTTTTACATCAAATTGCTTCAGAGTCCGAATAATGAAAACGTGATTTAGCTGCTCGTTTTTGATAAATCAACCTAGGAATAACATATATCTCCTTTAAATATGTTCCGAAAAATTACCGGTTACGCGGTAATTGCTTTTATGAGACAATAAAAGACCAAAAGTCAAAAAGTCAAGTCAGACTTGAAAAGTCAAAGATTGAAATCGTCATTCAAAATTTCGAAAATTTTCGGATGTTACAGAAAAGCTTGGAGATCCCGGCAAGTTTCTTATTCCATGTAATTTCCCGGGAATAGATGTATGTCACGCCTTGGCCGATCTTGGCGCAAGCATAAATCCTATGCCTCTTTCAATTTGGAAAAAGCTTTCTTTACCTGAACTTACACCAACTCGGATGACTTTAGAGTTAGCGGACCGATCGATTACTTATCCTAAAGGACTCGCCGAAGACGTTTTTGTCAAAGTTGGGAAATTTTATTTTCCTACCGACTTTGTTGTTGTTGATTTCGAAGCCGGTCCTCGAGTACCTCTCATGCTTGGGAGATCCTTTTTGAGGACCGGTCGTGCTTTAATTGATGTTTATGGAGAAGAAATAACCCTTCGGGTTGATAACGAAGCCGTCACTTTTAATCTAGATCAAACCACGAGATACTCCTCTACAAATGATAAGTCGGTAAACCGAATTGACATCATTGATGCAGTTTGTGAGGAGTATGCTCTGGAATTGCTAGGATTTTCTAATTCTTCGGGTGGCAATCCCACCCCGACGTCTGAGCCGTTTACTTCCGAATTCATTTTGGAAGAAATCGAAGCTTATCTCAAGGATGATTCGATTTCACCGGAAATTGATCATGCCGATTGCGATCCGGAGGAAGATATTTGCTTAATTGAAAAATTGTTAAATAATGACCCATTTCAACTTCCTCCGATGGACCTTAAACAAAGTGAAGTCACCGAGGCAAAATCTTCAATTGAAGAGCCTCCGGAATTAGAGTTAAAAGATTTACCGTCTCACTTGGAATATGCTTACTTGGAAGAGAACGACAAGTTACCAGTAATTATTGCAAAAGGTTTAAAAGATGATGAAAAAGATGCTCTCTTAAAGGTGCTTAAATCTCATAAAAGGGCCATTGCTTGGAAAATCACCGACATCAAGGGTATCGACCCTCGTTTTTGTACACACAAAATCTTGATGGAGGATGATTACAAACCCACGGTTCAAAGTCAAAGACGGGTTAACCCAAAAATTCATGAGGTAATAAAAAAGGAGGTCTTAAAACTTCTTGATGCCGGAATGATTTACCCGATCTCCGACAGCCCATGGGTTAGTCCAGTGCATTGTGTTCCAAAGAAAGGAGGAATTACCGTTGTTGCTAATGAAGAGAATGAATTAATTCCGACACGTTTAGTTACCGGGTGGAGAGTTTGTATCGACTATAGGAAGTTAAATGAAGCAACTCGAAAAGATCATTTTCCATTGCCATTTATGGATCAAATGATAGAAAGATTAGCCAGGAATGAGTTTTATTGTTTTCTAGATGGATTTTCAGGGTATTTCCAAATACCAATAGATCCCCAAGACCAGGAGAAAACTACTTTCACATGCCCGTATGGAACTTTCGCGTACCGTCGCATGCCATTTGGCTTGTGTAATGCTCCCGGTACTTTTCAACGGTGTATGATGGCCATATTCCATGATATGATCGAAAAGACTATGGAAGTGTTTATGGATGATTTCTCGGTTTTTGGGGATAGTTTTGATTCATGCCTCTCCAATTTAGAAAAGATGCTAAAACAGTGTGAAGACACGAATTTAGTTCTTAATTGGGAGAAGTGCCACTTTATGTGTAGAGAAGGAATTGTGTTAGGGCATAAAATTTCGAAGTCCGGAATTGAGGTTGATCGTGCTAAAGTCGATGTTATCGCTAAGCTCCCTTACCCGACTACCGTAAAAGGTGTTAGGAGTTTCCTAGGTCATGCAGGTTTTTACCGACGTTTTATCCAAGACTTTTCCAAAATAGCTAGACCAATGACTCACCTTCTTGAGAAGGAAACACCGTTTGTGTTTTCTAAGGATTGTATTGATGCTTTTCAGACTCTTAAAAAGAAGCTTACCGAAGCTCCAATCTTAGTTGTCCCAGATTGGAACCTACCTTTCGAACTCATGTGTGATGCAAGTGATTTCGCGGGAATTTTTTTTGGCTACCCCCCCCCCCCCCCCCAAATACCTTGACGTTGTGGTTGTGCATTCACACTCGATTGGATGGTTCGTATGATAGAGTGACTACGCCCCGATCCGACACCCACATTTGTCTCAACACTTTATACCCCGACATCTTCTCCCCAGACGTCTCAGAGTGTATCGATCCCTCAGTGACCCACCAGAGAGTCACTGATTGTTCATCGCATGCGTCAACCATCTATTGAGCCCCCGTAACCTTACCACCGGAAAAAGAAATGCTTGCCGTTGTGTATGCTTTTGAAAAGTTTCGGCCTTATCTTGTCTTATCTAAAAGCATAGTGTATACAGATCACTCGAATTTAAAGTTCCTTATGAACAAACAAGACGCTAAGACAAGGTTGCTCCGGTGGGTTCTTCTCCTACAAGAATTTGATATCACCATCCATGATAAAAAACAGAAGTGAGAACCTCGCGGCTGATCATTTATCGAGACTTGAGAATCCTCATAAGGATGTGTTAGAAAACAAAGACATAAATGAACATTTTTCTTTATAGACTCTTGGAGTTATATCTATTGAAAGTACTCCATGGTTTGCGGACTATGCAAATTACCATGCGGGGAATTTTATAATCAAAGGAATGACAACTCAACAAAAGAAGAAGTTTTTCAAGGACGTCAAAACATTATTTCTGGGACGATCCCTATCTTTTTCGTATTTTTGCAGATCAAATCATTCGACGATGTGTGCATGGGCAAGAAGCTATTGATATATCAAGCTTGTCATAAGGACCACCTGGGGGCTTCATAGTGCTCAATCCTACGCTCGGAGAAAAGTTTTGATACCGGATTCTTTTGGCCTACCATATATTGAGATGCCCATACGATGATCAAATCTTGTGATACGTGTCAAAAACAAGGCAAAATATCACAACGAGATGAAATGCCTTAAAATGATATCCAAGTTTGTGAAATCTTCGATGTATGAGGTATCGATTTTATGGGACCATTTCCGTCTTCACATGGTAATAAATACATTCTCGTAGCCGTTGATTATCTTTCAAAATGGGTTGAAGCAAAGGCGCTCCCCACAAATGATGCTAGAGTTGTAGTAAAATTTTTGAAGTCCCTTTTTGCCCGATTCGGAACACCTAGAGCTATTATAAGCGATCGTGGGACCCATTTTTGTAATGATCAGTTTCTAAAGTAATGTGTAAGTATAGGGTCACACATCGTCTTACTACCGCTTATCACCCTCAAACGAGCGGTTCAATGGTGCGAGGTATTTTTTCCAATCGTGGTTTGAACGTTATTCTAGAAAGGACGGTTTGGAGGAAATTGTGCTGTGGTCTGACAAACTAGATGAACGCTTACGTGGGCATTTCGTATTGCTTTTTAAAGACACCAATTGGTTGTCGCCTTACAAGTTAGTGTACGGAAAGTTCTCTTGCATTTACCTATAGAATTAGGAGCATAAAGCTTATGGGCTTTGAAACATGCTAATTTCGATCTTAAAAACGGGTGATCACCGAAAGCTTCAACTTAATGGAACTTTAATGAGCTTCGTGATCAAGCTTACGAGATTCTTTGATATATAAAGAGAGGACGAAGAAGCTTCACGGAGCTCAAAGATCAAATACCGCCATTTTCAATGTTGTGTGATCGAGTTTTACTCTTCAATCTCGTTTTAAAGATATTTCTCTCGGGAAAGCTTAAACTCTTGGTCAGGGCCTTTACCATCAACAAAGTTTTTCCATACGGGAACCATTGAGTTATCCAACCCATGGTCCAAACCTTTAAGGGTGAAATGGTAATCGTGGAGTATTACTTCGGAGGGGACTTACCACCCAAGGTAGTCCAGGATCTCCACACTTTCTCCAAGGACGAATGGATTCGGGGACTCGAGACAAGCTATGTGTCTCGGTTAAAAAAAATAAAAGTGCTCATGGGGAGGCACCCCATGTTATCCTTTATCTTCTTTCTTATTTCTATTGTGCTGTGAAGAGGCTTTTACTCTTTCGATTCGTGTTGTTTTGTTTTTTTTTGCTTTGTGATTGTTCTTGCAGGATTCACCCAAAATTTTCTCGAAGACTCTCGTGTTTGGGGTTTTGTTCCCTGTCCACTCGAGGCTTCCTCGCCTTTTGCTTCTTGCCATTAGTTTGGGGAAAATCCGTATCCTATGATTATTATCGACTAACATTTATCTTTTTGATACTGATAAACGGCTTGAGGATTCTTGTTTGATATTTCTTCCATGACTTGATTGTGCATTTGACCTTTAGAAGTTTATAGTATGGGGTTTTTAAGTTCTTAGGCTAGGATAAACGTGAGGACTTTGATGTATTATTAGTATGGGTAGTATATCTTTGTTATAATCTATACTACATTTTGCATGTTGCTCTCACGTACCCCGTTTTCCATTAAAAAATTTAAAAAATATGGTAAAATTTTTAATATGTTCAAACAATTAAATTATGTGTTTTGTCACATATTTTGTCCGTTCACTAATGGGGTTTAGAATAAGAATAAATTTTTGACCCGATCGAGGTGTTGAGCTTCTAGATTGTTCTTAACTTTTAGGGCTTAAGCGTTCGAAGAAATTAGGCGAAAGAACGAAAATGATAGATGTTAAGTATGAGTTGGATATAAACAAGGATTAGCTGAAATTTTAAGAGCTCATGTATGTATAATTTATAGGGACTTTATCTCCTTAAGCTCTTAACCGGATTAATATTACGTGTCTGTTTTGGGAGATTAAAGCTTAAATCACAATTTTTATTTAGTATAGAACAAAAAATTTTAGTCTTAGTTCAAATTTATACTTGATATTTTTTCAAAAAGAATTTTTTATATAATGTTAATATAAAGAAATGATGAAAAAATGAAAAAAATATATATAATAAAAAAGTGGTGGGTGATAATAAGTTTACTTACCTCTTGCCGGCTCACAACGATGTGGTAGTCTTCTAAAGAAAGCCCTTAGTAGAATAAATATCCCGAGACTGATAAAAGATTGTGCATCTTGCCGGCTCTCAACCGAATGTTTGCAGCTTCTAATAGGTCGAGGTTATATTTGCAATTAAATGGTTATTATTAAGTTTGAGTTATATAGTTTGCTTTGTGTTAAATTCAAATATTTCTTTGTACTTTGACTTATTCTATTTTAAATAGCTATGTAAATACGGGAAGCCTGAGAGTTTTTGAACAACCTATTGAAGGTACGTGAGTCCCGATTACTAGTCTTGTGGGGTGTAAATATCCTGGTCACTTACGCAAGGTGGCATGTGCCAGTGACCGAAAATTAGCTTCATTGGGATGATATCGCCTTCAATTTTATTATGCTCGAGGTGGGGAACGTGAAAGATAGTTATATTGTAAAAGTTGATCGACGGTTTAATATTCAAAATATCACATTCCTAAGATTAATTAATATATCGGGAGTTGAAAATGTTAACAAGTTTGCAAATATGAGTGTTTTAGATCTTAAATGATATTTAGCGGTGATTGAGTTTTAACCTTTGGTTTGGAGCAAGTGAAAGTACGGGGACGATGAATTTATCCTTTTTGGGGCATTCTCGGATCGAAATGCATCTTGTTCTATGATCCCTAACAATTATGGAAATAACGAAAGTCGAAATAATCTCA
Source organism: Tanacetum coccineum (assembly GCA_026074375.1). NCBI lineage: Eukaryota > Viridiplantae > Streptophyta > Magnoliopsida > Asterales > Asteraceae > Tanacetum > Tanacetum coccineum. Next base: position 72,741 of record BQNB010011149.1, read on the forward strand.
ATGAAAAAAAATGAAAAAGTTTTAGAAAAATAGGAAAAAGGGGTGTTTTATAACTTGTGATTTCTTAACTCTTTCCACAAAAGTCTTTGCTACTTTTCAAAGGCTTAGTTTGGGGAAGTTTTGAGGTATTTGGTTATAAGGCATATAACATTGCGTGAGGACACGCAATCGCTTAGTTTGGGGAATTATGATATGTGTGAAAACACATATCCGTTTTATATCAAAATAGGCCCTAAAAAGACAAAATTGTGCTTTAAATGCTTGAATACTGCTTGTTTTGTCTTTATGATTGTGTAGGTGCGGATAAAGCAAAAATCACAAGAAAACGGTCAAAACCGGACAAACACGGACACGGGAACGGAAGAGCACGCAAAGAGCCGTGAGAATGCTATCAAAAGTCAACTCAAGTCAACTTTCAGTCAAACATGGTCAACACAAAAAGACAAAATCCAAAATTTCCCTAAACAGCCCCTTTAAATATACCAAAGTTCAAAAATCAAGCCCTAAACCCTAACGGTCGTTAATTTCCTTATGATACCCGTTATCTCTTTATAACCAAAACCATAAGTCCAAGCCCAAACTTATAACCTGTGTCCCATTTTCTTTTACCCTGGCCCAAAGTCAAAACCCAAAAAATAAGCCAGTCAAACCCTCACCCTTATAGTTAAAAAAGAAGCGGGAAAAACAGTTTATTACTGTTCATCGTCTTCTAGGTTTTACCATGGGTCACAATCAAAGGGTAAAAGCTAATTGAGGGTTAAGATGGGTAATTCATGTGTTAAAGAACAAGCTGGCAGAGAGAAACGTCATATCAAAGCATGCTATTGGTCCAAACCCAAGAGGAATGACACGTGGTTAAGTGAAGAAAGCACAAGGGGAATGGTTATTTACACTAAAATCACTCACATAAATAGCATAAACGATCCTGATACACGGATGCCACGTTGGCAATCCGTGTGTCCCAAAATCTAATCCAACGATTGAGAAAGGGCATCCAATGATGAGATTGATCTAAGGGCCAAGAGTAAAGGTGATGGGAGCGTGACCCAAGTCTAGAAGCTTCAAAAGAAGGCTATAAATAGCCTACTCACTCACACACCCAGGGACCCTCTTAAAATTTTCAATTTTATTAATATTGTAATTTTTAGCTTAAAGTTTAAATTCAGTTTTAATTAGCTTTTATAGAGTTTAGCTTAATGTAACTTTTCAGTTTACTCTTTTGTACTCAGCTTATTATTAATAAAATCAACTTTTCCTTTTACTTAATCTGTCATTCAAATTAAAAGCTCTTTTACCTTCAGTTGTCATGTTCTCTGTTCCATAAGCTCATACAAGCTCTTATTAAGCTCTTCTAGTCTATAAGCTAGAATTGAGCTCATTAATTCAATTTAATACTACTTAAGCTAAATAATCAGTTAAACCTATGCAAAACATGGTGAAATTTGGTTTTAAGCTTATGGATGATGGGGTAACAATGGAAGACCCCATTGGACTTTACTAGCTTATCCAAAAGGATAAGCTAGAGCTATAGAATAGCTCCTTGAGCCTTTGATGCCTTTGTTTAGCTAAGGCTTATTGTAAGTTTTCATTTAGTATTCTGTCTTTATATTCAGCTTATAAACTGCTTATTGTGCTTGTTTCTCTTGCTTATCTGAGTTTATACTTATCTCTTTATGCTTATTAATCATGTTTAAGTTTCTATTTCCAGCTTATGTAGTGTAGATTTCATTTTCAATTACTTTGTCTTCATAATCTGTCATAAGGTTAAAATTGATAGCATAGTTTTTAAATATGAATTTCTGGCTTAATTACTTGTTCAATTAAGTTACTTAGGTTAGGTATAAGCTATTCACTATCTGGTCATTAAAAGTTGTTCACCAGATTTCAGTTTCATAAGATAATATGGATTCAAATTATAAAGGAGTGTTTGGCACAGCTTTGAATTTGCACATCTTGACTGTCATTGAACAATTGGTCTTTTGTTTCTAGTTTAATTCTCATATTTAAGCTTGTTAAAGGTAATTTTAATAGGTAGGAGTAAGGCTAATAAGTTTTCATAAGATAATTGTTCAATAGGTTCAATCTGTCAAAATTAGTTTTGCTTAATAAGCCTTTATCATTTCTAGTTTATAGTAGTGACGAATTTGCACTTAGTTTTGTGTCATGAGTGAGTTAAAATAGCTTTCATAGGTTTGCATTTGTTAATTTTCAAGTTGTTTTCAAATCTGGTGCAAACTGCACTAGGGGAGATTTTAGTTAAAATAGCTTTTTCAAGGTCAAAAACCAGATAGTAGGGATTAGTGTTAGGACTTAATTTCTGGTTTGCAAATAGATTTTGAGTCATAGATTATCTATTTTCATTTGGTTTTTAAAAGTTAAGCTGTAAGCTTATCTGTTTTTAAGTTCAAAACTGAGCTTTTGTCATTTAAGGTGTCAAATAACCAAGTCATATTTCACTTTCTAAACTGTCTGTTTTCACAAACCTTTTTCAATAAGCTCTTAAGTTTTAAAATTCTTCCAAAAAGCATTTTCTTATAGCATTTAAGCTACTCTTTCAGAAAAGTCAAGTTGCAGTTACTAAGGTGCTTGTTTGGTTGCTCAAAATTAAGCTCAAAAGTGAGCTTAAGGGACTGTTTGGTTTTGAGTCTTCACAAATGTTTATTTTTCTTTTCTCTGCCTATAGCTTAGGTCTTTTGTGCTAATTTTCCATTCATTTCAGCTTATTAGGGTAGGTTCAAGTTTAAAAGTAGCTTAAAGTTCATTAGGTTTAGTTTAAATTAGCTTTATAAGTTCTTAAAATCTCAAAAAGGCCAAAAAGAAGTAGTAGTGCAATCTTTCTAGTTTCATAAGCATTCCACAGCTTAATTTTCAGTTTTTAGTTATAAAGTTTGCACAAAAAATTGTTTGATTTAAGCTTATCTTAACTTTTGCTTTTTAGTTTTCTAAAAAATAAAAAATTGCCAAAAAGGTTATTAATGGGACTTGAACCTATTGACCTCTTGCACACAAATCCCCACCCTTACCACTATGCTTCATTAGCTCATCCATTTTCTTTTTTTTTTGGAACGGCAATTTGTGGCTACATGGCTCCTAGCCCAGAAGGCGTAGCGAGCCCACACAACCAGGTTGGAAGGCAATGGTTCCCTTCCCTTTACACACGCGGGAGGAAACCCCTATCGCCCTAGACAAGACTCGAACATGAGACCTTACCTAGGAGGGTAAAACCTCCATACCGTTGGACCAAATGCCCGTTTGTAGCTCATCCATTTTATTATCCTTTCATTTAATAGTTGTACACTCTTTGGGCCTTAAGCCATAAATCAAGCCGTAGCTTATTTATCTTTTTCCCCAGCTTATTAGATAAGCTGGAGGCTTGTTTTCATTTTACCTTTAATCTTTGTTACTTTTAGGATTTTTCCTGAATTTTTGGTATTTTTCTCTTTATTGGTTAATGTTTAATCATTTTTCTTAAACAAAAACTTTAAAAAGTCATAAAAAATAGAAAAATAATCAAAAAAAATATAAATCTTTTTTAGAAAATTTTCTTTTATCATAAAGTTCATAGGAAAAATAGTTTTGCTTTCGTAGGGTCTAATTTGCAAAAATTCGATTTTTAAAGAACGGGATTCGTTCCCGTTCTCGTTTTTCGTGTTTAAAAGCTCATTTCAATTCCGTTTTTGTTCTAGTTTTCTTTAAACTTACTTTTTAGTCAAATAGAGTCCATTTAAAAAGAAAATTTTAAGTTAGGTTTATTTTTAGAAATTTAGGGTTTTTGACCTCCGTTAAGGGGTCCCGTTTTGCGTTTTTGGTTAAAATTTGGTTTCCCGTTATTTGTCCTCGTGCTTAATTGTTATAATTTGTTTATTTTAATTTTTAAAAGTAGATAATCAAATCATCCTTTGTTTCCAGTTTCAAATCATTGGTCCCGAGCATCAAACGTGGTAACAATTTCACAAGACGTTAGGTATAAAACAACCGGAAACATACTTACCGGATTAATAATACTATCGTAATTATTATATATCTGTGGTGTAAAATAATTTCAAAATGGCAACTTGAGAATGATATTTTCAAATACTTTTGTTGTATTAATAGATATAGTAAAATTACTATAAATTTTTTGGCTGCCAGCTGCGGTGGATTTTGTGATTAAGATTCTCCCCGTTTGAAGTTTGTTTGATCCGTGATTTGAAGACCCTTTCTTTTTTGAAAGTTTTGTTTTGGGAGTTAAAAAATAAAATTTTTATATAAAAATATAAAAAAAAACAGGTAATAAAAAAAAATAAATAATTCTTTTTCATTTTAGTTATAATTATCATATATAAAAAAAAATCAAAAAAAAATTGTGCATAAAAAAAATAAAAAATAAACACACGATTTGTAAAAAGAACAACCAACAAATAATAACCTTCAATTGAGGATTATTAATCCATTAGTAAGTCCCACCGAATCACAGATTCCAAAACTTACTTTTGTGTCATTAACAAAATACTACGGCTCACCTTAAAAAGTAAAATTTTTCTAAGAGCACCATGAAGTAAATTTGATTAATTGGTTTAAGTAAGTCCTATCTCGTGATCTCGTTAAAATAGTTTGTTTTAAAAAATTAGTTTAAAATTTCTTTTTCTACTTTTTGCATGCGCACTCGTTCTCAAACTCGTAACCGTAACCGTCAACAACAAGCCCAACCGGCTGTTGTTAACCAATTTTCAATTAGAAGAACCTTTTGTTATCATCTCCACCTAGTATCGATGGCTGATAACCGGACTTGGAACATGATAAAGAGGATCCACATGCTCACTACCGTTATTTCATAAGATTCTACATAACGATGAGATTCCCCAGGATATCCCCGAGCACATCAACAAAGATTTACGAATCATTTACACGAGGCTTGGGGATTGATTTTAATGACCTTCTTCGAGCATAGCCCAAATCATGGATTTACAGAATTACATTAGCTAGATACGTTTAACACGCTTGAATGCTACTGATCAAGATTCGTGAATTCTGCTGCGGTGGAAGACTTTTTTGGATAAGATGCCTCGTGAAATGCTTGAGAATTATCGACAGTAAATCCATAAGGTTCTCGTAATGACACGAAACATAAAGAAGTCGTTGCTAAAGTATTCGAATTCATCTACTTCCAGAATTTCACCATATGGTGTTCTCTTTACAACCGAAGTTTCCTGAACTAAAGAAATGAATGAAGACTATGCATTCGACAAACAAATAAACCAATGCACGCCGGCACCTGACCAAGCGACGAGCAAGTTGTTAGTAACTTTTTGGAGTGCCATTCTTATAGAAATTTTTCCATCCAACCGATGGCAAGGTTTATCGAGGGTGTGAATGTATAACAACATTCAAGAGTACTTTTCCACAACTGCTGCAGCTAACTTTAATCAAGGACATAACCAATTCTACCCTCCGATGGTTGCAGAACCAAATCCGACCATTTCCTGGTATACTCATGATTCAAAACAAATCAAACCCGTTTCAATCCAGAGATCAAGGAAATAATTTTCAACCAAAAATCGAGGAGCCCTAATTTTCAATCAGAACCTGTGGAAGTAACTTCAAACCAGGACAAGTTTAAACCGACCTCCGACAAATCAAACACCAGTTTTACCAAGCTCCATCTGTCCTGCTCCACAAATGCAAGTGTTCTAAAACCCGATTTTGATAAATATGAAAGGCTAAAGAAGCTGTATTAAGAAAATGCAAAAACAAGGCAAGGTTTTTACAAAACCAGATGACCAATTATAACAGAACACAAGCTTTCTAAATTCATAAATTCAAATACTGCTTTTAGTTCATGTACTCTTCCAATTCAAACTCTGTAACTAACCCTCGCGAGCATGTTAATGCTATCACCACACGGAGTGGTAAAACTTGTGAAGGACCTTCGACTACTCTTGTTCCAACTTCCGTTGTTTCTACTCCTCTAAAGGAACCCGAACGAAACCCGGAGACGTCAATGGACAAAGTGCAAAAACCAAGTTCAGGTAAGTACCGTGCAGGACAATCGGCCAACCCGGAGGACCATGATTCCCCTTTTTATTGAAATTCCGAACCAAAGGCAAAGAACCTGTTCAAGAGCCTATTTCCCATCCAGATCCTAATTCATAGAAAACCTAAACTACCATATTCCCGAGAGGAAGAAAGATAAAGAGAGAAATATATAATCAACCCCTGTCACCGATACGCAGAGTTATAGAAGTTTTTTAAACAACAACGTTTAGAAATTAAATTCAAGAGATGCTCATTATTGAAATTTTCCAAAATACAACAAATGGTTTAAGCACTTTATGAGAAACAAAGATAAACTTGAGGAAATCCGCCATCATAACCATAAATTGTTTGATGTTACTAGCCATAAATCATGAATAAAGTTACCCATCAGAGAAACACGAAGAGTCTCGCAAAAATTACTTCAGTTCCCCGTTCTTCTCTACAAGAACTTATAAGGACTACTTCTAAGTAGGCCATATTTGCGAGCCAAGCAACTAAAACTATTGCCTCATTCTATCTACAAGCAACTTGGGCTTGAGCATTTGAAAGCACACCCGAATTGACACTTGAGACTTGCGAACCGTTCCGTTACGCACTACCCATGGGCAAAAGCCTATGGATGTTTGTAAGTTAGATTTGAAAATTGTTTACTTTTCTTGCTTGATTTGTTTGTGGTTAATTTGAACCCAGACCCAGAGTGGCCTATTATTTAAGGAGACCCTTCTCCTGCACTACAAAAAGCTCTAATAGATTTATATGAGGAAAAATTAACATTAAGATTAGGGAAGTGGATAAACTTGTCTTAAGCAGATAAATCTAGAAAAGCCAAAATAGAGCAATTCTCAATAGCTATTCTATCATTTGCATTTTCGAAAGATGAGTCCATTTAGTGGCATTGACAACTATCAATCTGATGCAACGTACCTCCTAGTTCATCCCGGTGAAGACTAGTGATAATCCATGAGGAATTCGCCGATAGAACACACTCTTCTAAAAAATGGTGTTCAAGAAGAAAATTTTCGAGTTTATTCAAACTCTCTTTTCGAATTTGATGATAACTTCACCTCTAGCAACGTAAATCCTCTCTTTAACGAGATGGTAGAAGATGTTGAGAACGAGAACTCCAACGTTTCAAATTCCGATGAGCCAGTTTTACTTAACACACCTTTGTCCGATAAGGTTGAGTGTTCCGATCCAGAAGTCGATATTGATGAGATCGATGCTTTTCTATCCATGGAAGTTTTTTCTAATTTTGAGGAAGGTTATTATGATTTGGAAGGAGACGTAATTTTTCTTGAGAGTCTGCTTAGAGATGATACCACCCATAATTTCTCTCCCGAAGTGATTTCCGATCATGAACCAAAACAAAATGAATCCATCCATAATACTTCGATTACTTTTTCTCCAAGGAATGATCCTCTTCACCATGAGTTCGCCGGAGAAATCATTACAAATCCTTCAAGAATTGCTAGAGAACATGAGGAATATCTTAGTCTTATGACATTGCTTTGTGAGATTTCAACTTCCCAAAATTTTCATGCTAATCCAAGTTCAATTATCACATCTCCTATCCCCGTTGAGGATAGTAACCCCGTTCAAGAAGAGATCGATATATACCTCGTTCCAGATGATTTAATTCCACCAGGTGTTGAGAACGATGATTCCGAAGATGAAGATAATTCTACTTTCCTCCCCGAACATGAGTCACCTTACCTTGATCATCAAGACAATCCATCATCTCCTCGACCTCCTCCGGAACCACCGGATGTTTGCTTAAATTTTAAGCCCGATACGGCCATGAAGAATGATTTTGTTAATGAAGATTTTAACCAAGGAGAAATTGTTTTATCCCTAAATGTTGAAGATGTCAATTCCTTCACATTTGTCGTTTGGACTTTTCTTCCATATCTCACCTACCCCGAGGTTTCTCCTGTTATTCTCTCTTTCAGGAGTGAGGATCTCGTTTTTGACCCCGGCATCTTCGTTTTTCATTTTTCTTATCTAGAGCCGGTGGTGTTTTCAATGGAAGTTTCTTATTCCAAGTGTTTCTCTCCCTAAGGACGAATGAATTCAGGGATCGAGTCAAGCTATGTGACTCGGTTACCAAAAACAAAGCGCTTCATGGGAGGCACCCCATGCTTATCCAATTTCTTTCTTATTTCTAATGTGTTGTGAGGAGGCTTGTACTTTTCCGTTCTTTGTGTTTGTTGTTTGTACTTGTGATTTTTTGCAGGATTGAACCCAACTTTTCTGAAGACTCTCGTGTTCGGTGTTTTGTCCCGGTCCACTCGAGCTTCCTAGCCTGTGCTTGCCATTAGTTTGGGGAAATCCGATATCCTAAAGATTATTATCGACTAACATTTATCTTGTAGCACACTTAATAAACGGCTAAAGATTTTTGTGATACTTTCTTCATGTTTGAGTTATGCATTAGACTTTTTGAGTTCTAGTATGGGGTTTTTAAGTCTTAGGCTAGGAAACATTGAGGACAATGTTTGATTTTAGTATGGGGTAGTATATCTTCGATATTATCTTGCCTAGTTTTACCGTGTTCTCACGTACCCCATTTTCCCACCAAAATTTTAAAAAAATGAAAAAAAATTTAAAATTTCAAAAATAAAATAAGTGTTTTTGTCACAATTTTGACTTTCTTGCTGGGTAAGAATAAGAGTAAATTTTGACCCGATCGAGCGTGTTGAGCTCTAGCTTGTTCCTTAACTTTTAGGCTAAGCGTTCGCTAATTCGCGAAGAACGAAAAATGATAGAGTTAAGTATGAGTAGGATGCTAAACAAAGATTATTTGGAAATCTTAAGAGCTCATGTATGTAACTTGTTGCTTTTTCTCCCATAAGCTCTTAATCGGATTAATATACGTGCTGTTTTTGGAGATTAAACTTAAATCAACAATTTTTTATGTAATATATAGCAAAAATTTTAGTCTTAGTTCAAATTTATACTTGAATTTTTCAAAAAGAAGTCTTCTTTAAATAAATAAATATATAAAAAATAAAAAAAATGATAAAATGATAAAAAAACAAATATAATAATAAAAGTTGTGGGTTGATAAAAGTTTACTACCTCTTGCCGGCTCACAACCGATGTGGTAGTCTTCTAAAGAAAGCCCATAGTAAGAATAAAGATCCGAGACTGATAAAAGTTTGCTGCATCTTGCCGGCTCACAACCGATATTGCAGCCTTCTAAAAGGTCGAGGGTTACAATTGCATAAATGTTTAATAGTAAATGTGAATTAATAAATAGATCTCTTTTTGTTAAATTTAAATATGCTTTTGAACTTTGACTATTCTATTTTAAGCTATGTGTATACGGGTGGTATGTGCTTAAATACACATACCTTTTTCCATTAAAAACGGACTTAAATGACCAAAAACAGACAGAAACTGCCAAA